>CAAKHB010004402.1:30728-64929 GCA_901007665.1 Aeoliscus strigatus
CAACCACCCTCCCTCGGTGTCATTAAATCACCTAATAACAAGTAAAAAAGTAAACATGGTTGAAACGAGTGGAAAATGACAAAAATCAGCCTTTTTTTTCTTGGAGCTTAATTGAATGATTTTGGGACACAGATGTATAAAGACGTATTTCTAAAAAATCTGAAGTGGGTGGGACACACGTGGCTGGGGGCGCGTGTGAACGTGTGTGTGTGTGTAAGCGAGAGATAGAGCATTGAAGTGTAGCAGCTGCAGCATCTGGCACCTTTTGACTGAAATAACAAGAGAGCTGATAATGCAAATAAACAGATTTGTAAGCAGATTGAATTTATATAAATATTAGCATGGAGTCAGTTACAATCTCCCACAGACTGGAGATCAGTGGTGCTCCTGCGGTCGGAGGTAACACACACACACACGCACACGCTTAAATTGGCTAAAAAAAACAAAATAATAAATAAATAAATAATAATATAATAATAAATAATTGAAGAATAAAAAGATAGTAAGGTACTCAGGGAGACAAACCAATACATGTTAAAAAAAAACCCATGAGAGAATGAGTTAAACCGTTCATCAATAAAGGAGGAAATGTGAAAATTGTTGAAAGTGTTAAAATATTAAAAAGACACGCCTTAAATTTGCATTTAAATGTCACTGGCGCTTACGTTTGTGTAATTGTACCATGATTTATGTATTAATGTTCTTTAATCCGCTGCATATGTATGTCATTTCTGCCTTAAAGAAAAGCTTAACTTCAGCACATTTGATGCAAGCGCTGTGAATCGCAGCGCAGCTGGCAGCCAAAACCTTGTCTTCCAAGTCTATGCTCGAGGTTTACTTTCCTCCTTTTTTATCACTTTGCTACATTTCCACCTTCTCTCGCTACCAAGGACAATATTGATATGTCACTGCGCTGCCTATTCAGGGAGCTCGCAGACTGGATTATGGCCCATAATGAGCTAAGCCTCCCTCTACAGTTAGAAGGGTAATGAAATCCGTTTTTCAGGTTAAATAAGAGAAAAACGGCGTATGACTGCCTCGCTCGTCTCCCCTGTGTGAAACGAGATCCCATTGGCTCTGTTGTGGGTTCCTTTAGCTTTTTCTAAATGTGTAAAGATGAAGTGTCCCTTCAGCTGACCACAGAAATGAGTCAGAGACTAAACTTTGTAAAGGGTTTTTCCCCCCTTGTTTGAGTGTCGGTTTGTTTGATCATGTTAAAAAGCTCATTTTCCTTGCAAGTGTCGTAGTATCACTAGTGTTCACTCTTTGACTCGTTACCGTAATGACAGCAGCATGGCTGTTTGCAACTTTTGTTTTCTCCTTGTTAGCACAAGTAGTTGCGGAATTACCGTACTGCGAAGTATGCTAGCACACACAAACGTAGCGCCGGGGATACGGTCGTGTTAACGGGGTAAAGTTGGGCCGCTTGAAATGTACTTGACTCTGACAACACGGCAAATCACGCTGAGGTCAGATTGACGCCGTACCTCTGCTACCTCTGTTTTCGTCATCATTTAGGTTTTTTGTCTCCGTTCTGTTGGATTGTTTGACGTTGTGGAATACCACGGGATGTGTTTGTCACACGCTGACAACCAGCGCGAGGACTGAGTTTTGCCGGCCAACTATGTCGTGATGAAAATTGAACGTCGACTCGTACAGATGCTAAAATTGGAAAGCGCCCCAAAGTTTGGGGTTAGAACTGATAAACAGAGCAAATCACAGTGTTGTGACACACTGGTGCTGAGGATCACACGCTCCGCGCTGTGACCTTCCAGTTTTATTGTGGGACGGTGGTAAATTAGCAAAGATAAAAGCACGATGCTCATTTGTCTTGGGGCTTCGGCCGCCATCCTGTCTCAAAACAAGCAGTTTGGACACTCTCTGTCTTTAAGCTCCCATTTCTTCTGACTGACGTCTGCAAAGCCTATGGAGGGCGAAGGGATGCAGATTTTGCGAGATATACGTCTTCAGATCCAAACCTAGCGCTAACCAAAGTATGAAATGGTCTCTGAAAAGCACAGGATGACATAAAATATATATTACAAAAATATATTACAACTACTCATAATAATAGTCATAATATTAATAAAAATAACAACCATAATATTAATAATAGAAATAATAAGGCACCATGATATTATCTATGTGGAATAATAAATAGTAATAAATAAAATATTTATCATAAATAATAAATAATACAGTACCAGTGTATCAAAGCAGCTGTACCGTTACACAGAATTACGTGTGTAACATTATGAATTATGGACAAAACGTCAGGGTCAGTACCTCAGTATAACTCAAGCAGTAAAGTGGCACCACAAATGACTTATACTGACCATTAAAATAAATCAACACTTCTCGTCAGCCCTCATGAAGCCTTCTAGTGTTATACTACATTATCTTGGAACAGAGAATACACTGGCAGGTGAGTGAAAATAACCAGCTGGTCCCACATTATATGCAAACAGGGAGGACGATTGGCTCGCTGCCTGGTGTTTAGCCTCCTCGTCTCAGTGCCCTTGTAGGCCAAGTGAGGGAGGCAGCCGAGGGTTTGCTGCAGCGCGCTGGCACTGATCCCCAGGCCGACTGCGCGATCAGGTCGGAGGATGCGAGCCGTGTTGGGGCGCAGTGGGTGTCTGGACGTGCTTTCACTGAGATCATGTCCAGTGGCGATGACACCGGCAAGGTGCACGTTGCCATGGTGAGGGCAAGTGAGGTACCAAGACATCCATCAGGAGGAGACAAAGACGGAATATCGTCCGAAAATCCATAAACTCCCTTTTACATCGACAGTGTGCACAGTGTGTCTATGAAAAGCCACATGATTGGCTCAGCAGTTTCCATCCAGGCTGGTCTGGTCTCTTTCTCCCTTAATTTGTACAACTTTATTTCATACAAAACCAACAAAAATGTAGCTCAACATGCCTAAAGTAAATTAAAACAGGGATAGGAATAGGAACAGGAAGCTTAAAAGACAACATACTCTACATATGAACTGAATATAACATTGAAAGGAAAGTGGCAGTGCAGAGATGCAGGCTTGAGGTAGTTAAATGGTTTTAAGCTTTCAAACATTAAGAATTGTATACTAATATAATTAATATTAAAACTGATAAATAATTTAAATTTACACAGACTGACTTCTTGAAAACAGACATGTAAGTATAAATATTCTGCAATGGGTATTTTTCAAAGCTTCTTGTTTGTTTGTATCATTAAATTCGATACAAATTGCTCCAGCTTTGCTAATAGTTTCAGTAATTTTTAAATGTCAAACTTTGACATTTTCTTCCATTAGTGACATGTGTTTTTGTATCATAATAGTGATGAATTATCAGCTTTTCATAGAGCAAACAATGCGCAAGTACGCCACAAAAGGTAGAGCTCCATAAATCAATTCCAACTGAGCTGTCTGCGTTGTTTTGGACAGAAAGTGAAAGCATATTAATTAATTATTCACACAGTGTTACTTCAGTGTAAATACTTCAGATAACAGGAACGCAACGGGGGTGAGAGAAAAGCACCCTGGCGCATAAACGGAGTACATTTATGGCCCTTAGCAAGAGCTCTTGATTAAGCTGTTTTAGTACCCTTTACTCGCTGCGCACTAAACATCTGACTCATAATGCATCAGTTATATCACAGGATTGCTCTCGCTATGATCTCACATGAATATTCACTGGAGTAATTAAAAGAAGTGAATGATGAAGTGGAAGAGGTTCGCCACGACACAAAGCAATTCCATGACATATCTGAGCGCTGGGACTTGAAAACGAACCAAATGATTACGTCCACATTCTTTTACCAAGGGATAACTTGTCTTTGTTGTGTTAAATATATCAGAAATCACACACAGGCAGACTACAGCCATGTTAGCATCTTAGCCTGCCAACATGCTAACGTAACTGTAGCTAGCAGGTGTGTTGCTCTGCAGTGAATGTCCTTTCTTTCCGACAATTTAATGTGCGTGTGATGTATTCCACTGCAGTCCAAGTCGTTTTCTGAGCTGCGGACAGGACGCTCCCAAGTGGGGAGCCCCCTAACCAGGGGACTTGAACCTGTAACTTGGTCCAACTCCTAGGACTCCGAGTTAAGAATTCAACATGGCGTCAGTCAGTAGTTTCAAACTGTTTTTTACTGTTTTTGTGTCACTTATGTGTTTTGTTCTTGACTCGTACACACACAACTGTTTTAATTGTTACCAAAGGGACTGTTGTTATGGTGTAGTTGCACGTGGAATACCATAATGTATAGAACCATTAGCTAGCTGACTATTGATTCGATTTGATTCAACCTTCTTGCTAGCATGGCGGACTGCGCAGGTGGCACTGGTGACCAGCAGTGGCTAATTAGCAGCTGGTTTGGGCTAAATATCCTGGAAATGGATGGAGAATTTAGTGTTCAAGTGTTCAAGATAAGAAAAAAAACGGCTATGATTGTCTTCTCCATTGGGAACGTAAATGTTTGCTGCTGAGGATGACAATGATTTTTTCCCGTTCTCTAATAAACACAATCATGTGCTGACATCCACCAAAGAATGTGTCATATATAAATCATAACATGCTTTCATCTGTAGTTCAATCAGTTCGTTGTTTCATTCAAACTTGTCAGAAATATCTTGAACAGAGCTACTGGGATCTATCTGGGTTTTCTTTTTGCATAGCAGCACTAGATAATGAGAGTTCCAGGTGCAATCACTGTGAGTGCCTCAGAATCAATGACTTGTTGCTATGTCAACACAACCAATAACACATTGTTCATGTCACGACCGTAAGGATCTGGCGGTCGATTGCTGAGCGCCTTGGCGTTCGTTGCCTTTTGGGTCTGATTCTGCTTGTTGCTTCCTGACAGATGGACAAGTATCCTTTACTGTCCAAACCTTGTGGAGCTGCCGGCTGTATGTACAGTCTGGACTCATGTACGATCTCCTTCTCATCCAGCATTTGCACTATATTTAGTTGCCAGTAATGTGGTGCTTTGCAAAATATTAAGCAGCAATTTCACTATTAATTCTCATAGTGGTGGGCTTTCAGTTCATTAAACATTGAGGTGGAGTCATCTGACAAACACAGCCTGTATTATTATTTGGTGATTTCTACTTGCCTTTACAGCAAAACTAAACAGGTTTTTGTACAAGATACAATTTTTGAAATGATCATTTTTAATTTATTTAGTTCATCGGGACAACAGTGGTTTTACACACAAATAACAAGATGGGTACACCAAATTTAGAAGGAAAGCTCATAATTGCTAGTGTAATTCAGATCTAAAATGCATCACAATATGATTAAATGCAGTGAAAACACGCCCAACCGAGCCTGAAGAGCGATAGACCTTCCGAATTCAATCCGTGGCACCAATGGGTGCATATCAAAATACTGTTGCATGCAATGGGATTGCATTACGACCAATCAGAGGAGAGAAGAAGGTGACGACTCAGTGGCAGAGTTTGTTTTGGGGAAGAGTGGATTGACGGATGGAGAGACGCTGGAATGGAAATGATCCTCTGTTGGTGTTTGAAGAAATGATTCAAACCACCGCTCTTCATCAGCAGCAGCCATCTATGTCGTGGACACAACCGCTGTCCTCAACCTGTGAAGCCCCGCCCACCGAGCTCTGAACCCGTGTACATCGGATGGACCCATGTGATTGGTCAAGGCTGATTTTGGGCCGATGTCTCATGCCCAGACATGGATCCTGTGCAGAGACTTACTCAGAGTGACATTCAGTGTAAAGAGCTCGTAAGCTAAGCCGCTCTGGATCGAACACATCGTACCATCGACTTCTCATGAACAAACTGTTGGAAATAATCAACCTCTTAATGAGAACCACGGAAAATTCTTCCCAGGAGTCATTCGGACATGATGCCCCCGTGTATATGAACAGTCAACAGCTATTGGCCAGATGCTGAATGACCAATTACTGTGATTAATTGCGCTGCAACTAAATCTCTGGCACTGGCAGCGATGTCGTAACAGTGAACCGGTATTTGTTGTCGCGTTTCTTTTCTACATCCGTGTGCGTACACGTGTAGCGTAACATGAGTGTGTTTGTGTATTTGTGTGTGCAAGCGGGGTTACGTGCGGCGCGCCCTCATCTATCAGCCGGCTGCCCTTCTCCGATGGCCGCTGAAGCTCCATTAGCACCCACAGACCTGATTGATGCTGCGCCTCACTTGAGGGCTCGGATTGTTGGTCTGAACCAGCGACGTGCTCATTACAACAAGTCCTGAGTCACTTGGCAGCAAAAAAAAAAAAAAGAAAAGGCAAAGGGAAATGACTGTGCTGACGTGGTGACATACATCAGCGGTGAAGGTCTGAAATGATTGTGGTCTCAGTGTTAGAGGGTTTTTATCAGAGCTGCGGAATCCCTGGGATGATTACTGAAGGAATGTGAGTGATAAATTCCTTTATGAGGAACTATAAACAGACTGTTTAGACCAGTACACAGGTATTTAATTCACCAATTACAGTTGTCTCCCTTCCAGACAAGTGATGGATCTGTCTGGAATCTGTGGACCGTCTGCTTTGGTTTCAGGGCTCGTCGGTGTGTTTCACAGGAAGTTCCGCGCCGGTCGAGGCAGAAACTCGGTCAGTCGGTGGATGTTAATGTCTGGTCGTCCATTTATTCGGTGTTTGTCACTGAGATGTTCTTGTAGCCCAGGTTCTGCTGTTTAATTTGATGTGTAACATCAACGTGTTCTTGTGATCAGTACATTGTTGGACGGTTTGTTCCTCTGAAGGATGAAAGTCCCCGAACTCGGCCACTGGTCACCCCAGCCCTACCTTCTCAGGCCTCTGTGGTCTCGTCTGCACCATATCACGGCTGAGGCGTTCCAACACGTCCCTGGAGTTGTCGTCGGCATTCATTACTGGGAAGGCACCATGAGCGCCAGGGCCAGCTGCCAAGACGTCCACGCCGGGAGACAAAGAGGGACGCTGGCGGCTCTGAAGCCCCGCTGATGAGGACGCGGCCTCTTTGATTTTTCAGTTGGAACGGAGATGCAAAGCTCTCAGCCCACTGCGGCGTCAAAAGGAACCGAATCCGCCAACTCTGGATTCTAAACCGCGTCTCAAAGGAGTTTCATTAGGAATTATTATTTGCCGTTTGCCGTCGTCGGTTGCTGATGATTGAGACGCCGCTCTAGCTGGAGCGTGTGTGCGGACACACACACACACACACACACACACACACACACACACACACACACACAGGAAAAGGATGAGTCTGATTCAAAGTGACAGCCTTAACCAGCTGAGCTTCCCACACACAAACAGTTCTGGTTCTATTGTTGAATTCATGCTTTTGGCAGACTGCATACATTTCCTTTTTTTTTTTTTTTTGGAACATTGCCTTATGTGAAATGACAATGTGGCCACGTGCACTGATTGCTCTGCTGCATATTGAATGCACCATTTCAGTATTCACACTCCGCACATTATTACACCCGTTTCCACGCATTAACCTTTCCCAAGTTCTTTCCTCACCGCCGTGCTCATATGTGCCCAGACTATGATTAATATGCCTTTGCTCTCATGTGATAAAATCTTGCCAATCTCCCCGCCTGCCTACCTACAACTCCAGTTACCTTATTATTTTCCAAAGGTTGTATGGTCACTGAGCTTCGATTATTCCATTCCCTGCTCGACATCATATGTCCCTCCTGCATTCAAATGTGTTTTGTCTCCAGGAATGGAATATGGAAATGTCTCTCGCTATATCGTACGACCGTTTCATCAACCTGCTTCACCAATGTTTTTCCAGCCGCTTCAGTTTTAGCGCGGGGAGATATTCAACCAGAAATATACGGCACCTAAAAATAGACAAAAGATGTCATGAATATATCTATGTATGTACACAGCAATGGCATTCACATTTTTTGTCAGTCATTTTTGAAGAAATAAGGGTTTTGCGCCAAGAAATTGATATTTAAGCGTGGCTAGCAGCAGACAGCTGACATTTTATACAAAAATGATCGTATTCCTTTTGTGTTTCTGCCAGTCACACATTTATAATTATTATTAATAAATACTATACTTTCCTATATTTTTTTCACGTTAACTGATTTTCAGTACGCTGCGCTACGGTTCAGACAATCTTGTATAATGTAAAGAAACAGAAACAAAAGCTCTTTGTTGCGGGTGATTATTCTGATGATGTAGTGTGAAATGAACAAGAAAACCGCCAAAGTTCCTCCGTGATCTTTGCCACGCTCCAAGGAGACGAAGGGGGTTTGATTGACAGGCGACTAATCTAAAACCAGATGCTTATTAAATGGACACGGTGGTAAAATACAAACACAGGAAATCAGGTGGACACAGAATGTATTTAATTGGAGGTGATTGGCTCCGGATTGATGACCAAAAAAAAAACAAACTTTATTTGCATTTAATGTCAGTGCAGTCAGACAGTAAAAGACAAAAATGCTATTGGAATTCATGAACACTTTACTCATTATAATATGGATAAAGATGGGGTATTTCTTTTCTCTGCTGATTTTGTAGCACAGCAATGTATTTATTTATTTGACATTCTTTGATTTTACTTTGTACAAACCTGCTTCAGGCCGCTGTGTCAACATATCATTACAATAAACATGAATAATTGACACAGAAGCTCAGCTGCTCTCATGAAACATTCATGGCAATTTATCAGTTAGGTTTGATACTTGTGCTTGACAAACATCGGACCTGGAGAATAAACTAATATTAGCAGTGAATAATGCACAAATGATCTTTTATACATGACACCGTCTATCACTTATTCATTGTGCTGTTGTTTCCCTAAACGACAGAAGGAAATGCTCTCAGCATTTACTTCCCATTATCACGTTCCATCAGTCCGAGCAGCCAGAATGTATTTTTTTTTAATTGTTTCGGATATAAAAAGTGGACGTTTGAATGCATGGTCACATTAGCAGCTTACAGACGTTGTCTGACCGCAGCTGGAGAACGCCGACATCTGAGTCCATTTCCATGGACTCCAGCCTCCACGCCGCAGAGTGCTGGAGTTAAAAGCCTCGTGTGACATTTGGATCGGCAGATTCTGCTTCAATTAGCACAGAGAAGGTGATTAGTCCATTGTAGCCCACAGCACGTCTCCCACCGTGGCTCTGAAGCACGGGAGGACGAAGAGCCCGCCGTCATCTGTGGACTCCGGCTACGTTCACACGGAACCGGGGAAACGTCAAAACGGGACGAGAGAAGGACGGTGATACACTGGCGAGGCTGTTGATGGGTCAAATATTTTAAACTTTTACCGTCCACCGCCACGGAATTCACGTAGTTGCAGTTTGAGATGCAACAACTAGAGAAAACAGGACTTTATAGACACAGATGTGTTGATTTGATGAGCTCAGACCTCCAGTCAGTCCTCCATTGATCTCCTCTGATCATCAGACAGGACTTTGTCTCTAATAGTCAAATAGTTATTAAAACAATCATTAGACACCTTGGTACGCTAATCATGACCTCTGACCTCGAGTTCTTCTTTTTTATTTCAATTGTAACAGACCTTTGACCCACTACCCACTGGTCCACGGAGACAGTCCACTGCTGCTAGACACAGTTCTAGACACAGATGGTGAACATGAGGAAGAATCCTTCAACAGATTCCTGGATCCAGACGGTTCTAGAACAATCATCTGGTCCTGGTCCATCAGAAACACCAGCACACACAGAGCCTCCTTGGCGGAGGTAACACCACTGACTAAAACAGGAGATATGTTGGTTGCTGTAAACGATGCCACATCACCTTCACGTAGGTCCCGCTTTGCCGTTTCCCTGCCCAGATGACGTGTGAGTTCTCCGGCAGTGAGAACAGCCCTCGGTGGCGTTCTTCTCGTGGAGTTCGTCCAGGCTGTTTCTCTGTCGCCGGCGTGTCTCTGCTGGAGCGCTCCGACCTGTCTCGTGTTTCCCGACGCAGCTGTCAGCGTGACGCCAACGTTTTCTCCTCCTCCTCCTTGGCGGTGTGTTTGCGTGGGGGCGACCGGAGGGCCGTCACCCAAACGTACGCCGCCGACTGCCTGCTCACCTCCGTCTGCGATCCGACGATAACCTGTCAAATCTGCAGCTTCAATGTGCGAAGCTGCTTCTTCCCGAGTCTGTGAGCAGTGTCCCGACTGTTGAGTGGAGCTGGGTGACGGCCGACTTGTTTGCGTTCCACTTTCAGTCACAACAGTTGTATTTCTCCCACTAGTTGTTGATGCCATCGTGTTCCACGTACAACTACACTGTCACAACATTCCCACTGACAACAAATCAAACAATTCTGAGTGTACGAGTCATCGTAATTGACACAGAAGACATAGGTGATAGAGTAACAGTTCACACTGACAGATGTCACTGACGCCATCTTGGATTGTCTCCTCTGTTGGACGCAGATAGACGTCCACTGACACAGTGGGACACACCGTTAAAGGTCACCGTGGGGTCGGCATCGGTTCAAAGGGTTTACTTGGCCCGATGCTGCAACACGTCCAGTGGAAACGAGCTTCTCACAAGATGTAACAAGCCCACTGACAATGAAAGAACATTTGAATTCTCAGACTTTATCTGGAGTGACGCTTGTGGTTCATTTTTACAAAATTAGAAAAAAAAACCCCAAACAAGTGGTAAATCTCCGAGGTGAAAGGGACTTGAATAATGACTGACTATGAGATGTGTAGGAACACAGTGCTGAAGTGTAATGAACCAATTATTTCAGAGACAGAACCACAGTGACCTACTGGTCTTATCACAGTTGTGTGCACACAGTATTTCTTTGTTATTAATATCAAATAAATCAATGAGCAGAGTAACCTACAGTGACATAAATGTTAAACCCATTATTTCTGGTGATTTTGCATAATTACCTTGAGAAAAGGTGGTCAAACTCCAAAATAAGGTCTGGGATCATCATTTAAAGTTACAAAAGCTGATTAGAGCACGTCGTCTGTCTGGCACCTGTGGTACTTTTATCACTTCTGAAGTATTGTCCTTTTCTCAGGAGGGCACCTTGTACTTATAAATTACTGCTGTTCGTTTGTGTGTGTGTGTGTGTGTGTGTATGTGTGTGTGTGTGTGCCGATTCATAAGACATGTTAGTGAGAACCTTTTGGTTCTTCCGTCTTCCTGTGGGGGCTGTCACACCTTCCTACCTTCCTGTTTGACCCACACAAATTCAGGTTTTCAGATGTGGACGCTTCCCAGACCAAAGAACCAAACTCGGTAGCTGGGGTGTCCGTCTGGGCCACGCCGAACCACAGTTTGGACGTGTGCAGTGTGAACGCCCCTGACGGTCGGGACCTTCCGTTTCCGAACAGGACGTTCTGTCCCCCGCTCACATCACGTGCACGACGTGCGGCGTGCAGGACGCCAACTTCTGGAACGAATGGAAAAATGATCACGAGCTTCAGAAACATTCACGGCCATTTGAAAATATGAATATGAAAATATGGGGCGGGGGGGGGGTGCGTGAGTGGTCCTTGGTGGTACAATTCAGAAACACTTGTGTGCCTGGGGCTAGGCCTGGGTCTGTGTGGGTTCTCTCCGAGTACTCCGTCCTCCTCCCACCTCCAACAGCGTGCTGAGGTTCACTGGTCACTGTCATTCACCTGTAGGCGTGAGCTGATGACCCGTCCAGGGCGTTCCCTGACGAATGAATGAATGAATGAATGAATGAATGAATGAACGAACGAACAAATGAATAAATTACTGAATGAGTGAATGAATGTTGTGGGCGTTTTCCATCACATCGATCTTCCTGAGGATCAGGGCCCCTCCCGTCGGCTGCGAGGGCGCGTGCCTCCGTCTGCCGCTCAGGTCACCATGGAGGCTAATAAAAGACGCCCCCGCTGCGCCCGTGACCTTTCCGTCATGGCGGGATCGGCCCCTAATGTCACCTGTGTCACTTTGACTGACAGCGCCGAGCGAGGGCTGGCAGACAGGGGATGTGGGGGGCGGGGTCAGCTGCTTGCCGAATGCCCGACCACCTGTCAGAGTCAGCGGGACTCGTTTGAGATCAGCGTGGGGGCACTGGACCTCACTTCAAGGATGTGAGCTCCATGAATTCAATGATGGAGCATTTTAAGCCCCATTAGTGCTAAAACGTTTCAGAGCGGGGGTGTCATGGACCTGAGCGCCACATCCTTTTCCCCCCGGCGCTCCCTCCAGACAACTTTCTCTTCTGGTTGTGTCGTGATTTAATTTGCTTCTGGCCGCCGTGAAATCACAATTTCACATTTCATATGTGGCGCGGTACAATTTGTGTCAATTTGTGGGTATGCGGAAACGATGAGCCCAGCCCCATCCCCCCCCTCGCTTCCATAGGATGGGCACTGAAGCAGGAAATTGAAAAAGGTGAAGCGGCAGATTTACAGCCCGTCACCTGTGTGAAGCCTTGTTTGCGCAGACAGAGCGGTGAGTGTGTTCATTTTGACGTAAAGTGTCGGCTGTAGCCCCCGCCGGCTTAACGACATCGCGCGACACCATCAAAGCCTGTTCATCCGTTGACGTGTCGTCCTGGAAACGACAGAAACCACCCGGTGATCTTGGGGAATCGGCGTGGAAGTGGAACAGGTGGGATTGTTCCAGTGTGATTACGATCCCATCAAACTGGTGTGTGTGCGTGCGTGCGTGCGTGCGTGCGTGCGTGCGTGCGTGCGTGCGCGCGCAGCTGCAGGCGGGAATCACACACAAACTGTGATGAGTCATGTGACTAATCACAATTTTTTGGTTTCTCTAAATGTTGTTGTGTCAACACAACTGCATTTAAAGTCACAAAACACAACAATGAACATCATTGTCGTTCATCCTCATACCCAATCAGAACAACAGGAGCAGACCCCCCCCCCCAAAAAAATATGATATTGAAAATATCATCCACAAAATAGACCAGGTCTTCAATTGAATTCTGCGTTTGTCTCCAGTAATGAACTCGTTTTCTGATCAATTAACCCTCTAACATGAATCAATACATTGTACTTTGGAGTACCGTAATTACCTATGTGACTATTTGCGATGAAGTTACTGTCATTACGGTAATGTCTCGCCTGCTTCTGTCAACAGATGGACTGGATTAGCGCAAATAGTTGTGTAATTACGGTACTCCAAAGTACGCTAGTGTGATACTGTCGTTGTTAAAGGGTTAATTCATTGTGATTCATTCTGATATAAAATGGAACAAAACAAATGTCGCTGTTCCTCACCACATCTTCAGTCTTTGCTTCGCTGCGTCGGCTCAATCAAACGTTGAACATTCTACAGCATCGACCTGGATAAAACTAACGGAAAAACATCCAAAGGAACAGGAATGAGAGGATTAAACACACGTGTTTGTTGACTAATGTTCAGTCCATGAATATTTACACTAGTTCAGTGTAATTCATAAACTTTACGTAATTTAATTACGTCACGTCGTTACACGTGACGAGTGACTGGGACTCTGACTAGTCACTAGACAATATGATAAAATGTCCTCTGTGGGGACCCAATCTGATAGCAGCCTGAAACCTTCACACTGGTGCGTATGTGTGTGTTGGGGGGGGCTGCAGCCTAAGACAAAACTAGGTCAACATGCAAGAACATCTTACGAGCTGACTGTGAAATTCTAAAATGTCATTTGCTGGGAATTGAATTTCTAATGACACTAAATGAAAACGGAGCTGTGAAAGTGTCCCAGTCCGGCCCCGCTCTCTGCCCCCCCCGCTGTGACGAGACGGTACGGGAGGGAGGGAGGTAGGGAGGGGAGGGGCTGGGGGGGTCGTGGGGGGGCAAAGCTTCTGGAAATGCTCCATGTGAAAATCTCATTTCATTGTGCTTTATTAAACTTTACAGCTTCGTGATGAGGCCCTGAGCTTTTCAGATACGATGTCACTAGTGCACGACGTTGTGCGCTGGAAGTTGTGCACTTTAGTGTATTGTAACATGATTGCTGCAGCAGGAAAGTAACGGGAGGTTAAACTGCTCCGGGTTTAACACGGAAATCCAGATGTTCCGGCACCAAATGTGGGTTGTATCTGCAGGTCCGTCTGGAACTCCAAACCTGACCGAGAACATTCCTCTTATTTCTCCTCAAAATGTCTCATTTCCAGCTATAAAGTCTCTTTACACCGAAAATAAGACGCATCACCTGAAAGAGTAAATTGTTTTTAGATGTTTTTCACTTGTTGTTTCACAAGTTTTGTTTTCTCCCTGGAGCTGATACTAATGATCACTTGGCTCCAGAAGCACATTGATTATTGTCTGTTGCTCCAATCAATTACCGTGTCTCCACTGGTGTCTCTGTTCGCTCACCTTATCCCTGAGTTGCTCACTCTTTGTTTCTCTCCAGCCCTTTCCAAAGGAAAAGTGCGCTCTTGACTGGCAGGAGGGGAAAAAAAAAAATAGAGAACTAATAAAAAACTAATAATAAACTAATAAAAGCAGATTAAAAGTAGACTGTAGATGTGTGGCTGGTTCCAACAGTGAACACTGTGAGAATGTTCCAGTGTGTTTGATGATCTTTGAAGTGACAGTCGTGCTTTCTGCTAATGGGATGCCGTCCCATTTCCCTCCTTGCCCACACGGAGCACGACGACGTCGGCATCTGGCGGCTCCTCACGCACGTGCGAGGACCCGGGACGTAACACCGATGCGCAGCCATGCGATCGGCTGCTTCCGAGTCGCTGTGGGTGCCGCTCATTGGCGGGGAGGCTAATTAACGGCGGGGGTAGGGGGGGTTCCAGATGCCAGCTGGGATCTGGAGGGCGGCTGCTCTTAGATGAATTGGAAGCACTTAGCAGACAGGAAGTCAAAGTACAACGCTTCTTATGCAGCGACAGCTGTGGCCGGAGGCGGGAGGACTTCCTGTCGCCCCCTCTCCAGGACGTCGTCTTCACACATGAGGACCTTGTGAATATCTCCCTGGCGTCCTGCCCGATGTTTGCAGTGGTTGTTGTCAGTTGACCAGACAGGCTCCACCAGCGCTGGTCGTCAGGTCACTGGTCCTGAGGTGGTCGTCGGCCTCAAGTATTTTTAGTTTTCGACTGATTTGTCAGCGAAGAGAAGTCCATGTTCAGGGGGTGTGTGCGGCGTGAGCAGCGTGCAGGGTAATTTACATAAATTAATCAACCGTTTTAATGACAAAGTCAATTGCTCTGCTTGTTTAACGTGCCTGAGAGATGAACTACAGACTCACAGCTCAATCCCGGGTGCAACAGGCGGTGCAGGACCTGTCGGTTAATACGTGAGAGTTGGAGGTTGGAATGTTGGAGCAGTGTGGAAAGATCAAAACTGAACTGTGGCATAGAATAATGCTGATGAACGAGCAGAGAAGGTCAAAAATAAATAAAATGAATACATCCTACTCATCTGGGCGATGTGTTCCTATCCGCAGAAATGAAAAATGACGGTTTGCAGCTACCTTTAGGCTGATAAATAAAGAGCTGATGAACGAGAGAGCTCTGCTGGTTGATGAATGAGCTGCATTACCGGCGTCTGTACAACAGAGGACGGGGACGGTGAGAACGTTAAACGTCTGACAGCACTTTATTCCATCAGCGAACGCAGAGTGGCTGCGAGGATTTTTTTTTTTTTGGTACTTTCACCAGGCAGCTTATTGTTGTTGATGATGCCGTCACAACGTTAGATGACAACTGACGAGCGGGGCGCGAGCCAAGGAGGCAGCCAGTCCGTTCCAGTTAGTTGTATTTATATATTTATCTATCAAACAAACAAATATTGTTATTATTATTTTACATATTTTATGTCAGCTGCCTACTTACGTCTGAATAGAACTAACAAAAATCACGTGGTTTCAGTGCAAATTCTAATTACATTCATTTTCTAATCACAAAAAAACATACACGGTTTAGATTCGATGCCTATACAGCACTTTGAAATCAGCAATGCTAAACGGACGTGGAAAAAACTTTTGACACGTTCTGAACCAGCAGCATCGGCGCTCGCTTTGAAATGTCAGTCAGTTCCCTGCCCTTGAAGGGAGGATGAGCAAACTGTCCTTGACAGAATATTTACCGAGCCACCAGATAAATGGGATCTTGAAGCAAAAATAACCTGCAGGAATAGTTTCTTTAGTATGTAAGTATGTGTGGTGTCCCCAGGTTGTATCTTCTGCTTCTGCTGCTCACATGACAATAGCATATGGTGGCTGAGATACATAATTAAGTGTTCGCAGCCTCTCGGCGTTCGTTCCCGGCTGTTGTTTCCACTTGTTGTAGTTCCTGAGCGTCACAGGTTGCTGGTTTCTGCAGTGTGACGGTTGTCGGGGAAACAAACTCGGTCATGAGTGATGGAGATGTTTTTTTGCAGATTCTTGAACCTGTGATTGTGTGACGTGTGCGGAGAGTTCAGTCCGGGGATTGTAGCAGAGCGCAGCCGCTCCAGAAATGAGTGATTCTAAAATAAACCCTCATTGATATTCGTTTGTTTATATTACTGGTGAATCATTAACTCTGTGAACTTAACAAACAACCATTCTGCTACTGGGCGTAAACATATTTGGGGATGTACAATACAGTTCAACAGATCTTTAGATAAGTTCATGTACGTGTACCACAGGACATTTGATTTAGATGTGCATGCTTCCATTTTCATTTTCATTTTATTGTACAGTTTTCCTTTCTTCAAATTAAATAATTTTAAGCTAATTAAATTATTATTATTATTGTTATGACTACATACATATACATCATATTTCTGTTGTAGGTTGAAGCTGCTGTAACAAATCAGTTTCTCTCTGGGATATACAATACTACAATACTGAAAAAAAAAGTTTGCGTGGTCTCCTCCATTTAATGTTGACAAGTGTACGTACAGAGAAAAGGCCACAGCTCTCAAGAGGTTTGCGATCTATCATCTCCAGATAGCACATGTTCCAGTCAGCTGGCAAAGACTTTGTAAAGCAAAATAAATGACGCTACAGGTGCTCGGCAGCACACACACTGATAAAGATGTACGGCTTCCCGCAGATCGCTGAGAAAGTGAAGTTCACTCGAGCAGCTTTTATGTTTGAGTGGCAAAGTTTTCAGCTGAGAGCTGCATTTCTTCACGTCTTTATGTCGTATAAATCTAGACTTTTGTTGGGAAAAGGAGGCAGAGAAGTTTCTGTGACGCAGCCGATGATAATTCACATCAAACGTCCACCTCCTCTCAGGGATGGGTCAAAGGTCACCAGGCAGTTTGTTGGCCGCAACTCAAGAAATTCTATGCTGATCGTGAGAAACTGTCACAGAAATGTCCGGTATGATGAATGCTGATGTTATTTAATATCCAAAAGGTCACAGGTCATTGGATTATTCTGCAAAACTGCTTTTTTTAGCAAAATTCATGTCGGCGTAAACCACGTTTTTTGATGCTTTAGACCCCAATTCAGACCTAAAAGTACGTGCAGCCACAGCGGTCCAGTTCACGCCGAGGCCACTGTCGTTTCCACAGCAACGGGTCATAAAGTGGAACAGCCCCATGAACCCACCAGAGCACGCACATTTTCAGAGCGATTAAGACCGTTCTTCATGTTGGCGTTAGCTGTTAGTGCCGTGCTAGCAACTAGCTGGCCTGAAGAAAGCGTGTGTGGCTGTGTGACGTGGGCGCACACAGAAAACACGGCTGACGTTTGGATGGACAACAAGAACAACATGCCGATAAATCGTCCTGAAGCGCAACTGCGCCTCGACAACAGCCATATTAAACCCTTCAACGCCGACCGTATCCCCGGCACTACTTCCCACTAGCATACATTGGAGTGCCATGATAACGGGACTGAAAACATCCATCGGTTCCTGAAACAGCCATGCTGCTGTCATTACGCTGTCATAATCCCGTTGTAATCGGACGCACGTAGTTGGAATCTTTGGCCCCTACTTTCCTCCATCTTACACTCGGTGTCTTCATGTGCCTCGGCCGTCTGTGAGGTTGTTTACCGGCTGGGTGTAACCGTTTACACGCTCCTGTGCAGATGCAGTCAGCGGTGATGGTGCCTGCCGGCGGCCCGCCTGTGTTTACCGTCCCACCGATATTCATCTTTAATCATCCTTGCCACAGATGGATTAGCATGCTACATGCAGAGCTGTGTCAGACATTACCATGCTCCCCGCTCACTGGAGGAGAGGGGATGTGGAGGAGGGAAGATAAAGTCAGCAGTTAAATATTATCACTGGCCACAGGAGAGAGATCTGGGTTTGGTGGAGGGAGGTAAAGGAGGTAGCTGCCGTGCCTAAACGGCTCCATAAAAGACAATCAATGAGGAATAACCAGAGGCCCCAACGCACCAGAGCAGGCGTCTTCAGGCTGAACTGAAACCAGAGTCGGAGTAAAGATACATCACAGCAGGCACCTCAGGCAGGGGGATGAAAAAAGTCCTTATCAAAGATGGCGGTTGAAGGTTATTACATGCTCCTGCGCCGATGGAAACGCACAGGAGGCTCGCAGCGTTCTTATTAGTGTTCATGTGTCATCGCAGCCCGGAAATCCACGTCTAGAAAGACGTAGGTTCTGGCAACGAGCGATAGACGTCCCCACCAACAGATCAAAATACCACTGCACTGTTATTGGATAGCGGCATGACGGATCAGAGGAGGGAACGACGTGACGGATCAGTGGTTTGTTTGGGAGGAGAGTGGACGAGTTTGATGGAGAGATGATGGAATGGACCGTTTTTGAAAGAAACTTGCGACTCGTTTCCTGTTGTTCAAACTCCTCATCAGCTGCAGCCATCTTTGTGTACAGAACCACTGCAGTCCTCCTGTTAAGCCCCGCCCACAGGGCTCTGAGCCCGCCTACATCAGATGGACCCATGTGGTCCAAAGGGATTCGAATCAGCGTTTTGACATTTGCCGTTGGTATGACTGGAGTGCTAGTCTCTAAATAACAACAAAGCAGTTAAAAAACAAATAGATAAAATGAATTATTAGTTATTTGAATATTATTGATTTTAGTTCCATCTGAACAATTTCTGTAAAAATCTTGTCTTTATTTTTAATCATATTATTTTAGGGGTCATTGTTATTTGTCCTGATTTGAATGAGGATTATTTTAAAGTAGTTTGAAACTGGTCAGTGTTGGTGCTGCTGGAAGGTTCAACACTGACATCTCAACATGGGGAACATTCATTCAACATTTACAAAACAAATGAAATGGAATTAGTTCGCTGAAATAGCCACATAACCAATCATAAACAGGGGAACTTGTCTGGTTGCAGATACATTTTGTTGGTATAGAACAAATGGGATGTTGTCGGCACGTAGAGAACATCTATTCCATCTCCTCTGGAGGCCACATTCACACACACCGCAGCAGAGCAAAAGTCAGAGTCTATTTCCGAAGTTGCCATCAGGCCGGGCAGATCCGACTAATAAGCCCGGGTCAGATAGCCTCCATAAATCATAAAACGCAGCACCTTTCCTCTGCCTCCGCTGCGGCTCTGCTGCTGTAATAGAACAAGGAGCAAGATAAATTGTTATTACTGCTTCTACAGGAGGAACCTCTGGTGTGTGTGTGTGTGTGTGTGTGTGTGTGTGTGTGCGTGGATCAATTGTATAATCACTCGATGAGTAGAGGAGGAAAGGGCGACATTGAAGTGTTCCTTCCATTTCGGGTTGCTCCTCTCGTGGAGGCTCAGAGCCGCTCACCATCTGGGAACGAGGGCGAAGCAGACAGAAGAATGATTCAGCTCCACAGCTCTCGTCCAGCTCGAGCACTCGCTAGGAGAGCGAAACACTTTTTTTATTATGTAAACTTAAAAATAATTGAACCGCGACAGAAAATACAAATGATTTAAAAACAATATTCACAAATGCAATAAAAATAATCAAATCAAACAAAACCTATTAACCCTTTAATTAACCCTTTAACACCACCAGTATCCCCGGTGATACATTAGTGCTAGCATACTTTAAAGTACCGTAATTTGTGTGAGAAACACAAACACAAACAAGAATTCCTGTGTTAGTTGAATTTTTGCAGGGTACTTTGACAAAAACGTAATTACGTGACATGTTTGCGCTATCAGAAAGTGTCACTCGGTTCCTCTACCTGTTGTGAAGAAGGAGAAAACGTCCATCGGTTCCTGAATGTTGACACGTTGCACTTCAAAAAAAAAACATCTTCCTGTTCATCCGTTTTCACAGGAAGTCGTGTTTATTAGCAAAACCAATTCCCCCCCACAACCTGAATCATAATAAAACTGTTGCAGAAAGCGTCTTAGCTCAGGCTCCGTGAATATTCTCTTTGTTTGGGCTCCAGGTGGCAGGTGCCATGTTTGCCGAGCGTGTCGTAAATCCGCCTGAGGAGAATCCGCGCCGCGGCGAATCATTACGCCTCTGCCAACGTGCAGACGGGAGGCACATTGCTCGCGCTCGGCTTTGGGGTGTTTTCCTCTCGTCAGTGCGACTGCTGCTTGTCAAACCAGTAACCAAAGGTTGAAACGACAAAGTTTTACTTCAAAGACTCTTGTGAGTTAATTTCTAAGTTTTTCCGTGAACGATTCCAGGCTTTTTTTTTTTTTTTATCCGAGCGGCGCAGACATCCTTGTTACCACGGAATCAAGCTGAATCATTTAGCGTTTTTCTTTTTTATAATTCATGTGTGTTTCTCAACGTGACTTCTTGGAGAGAAACAACAATGACACAATATTGTTTGTGTGTCTAAAAGTATACGAGAGGGCTCACAAAACTGCCGACTCATGGAAACTAGTGCTGCGAGTTAATTGGTTAATTGATTGTCAACAACAAGATATTCATCATTTTGAGGGTTTTTTTTTTCATGGAAAAAAGCCAAAAGTCTGTGATTCAGTCTTGTAAAAAGTTGACCATCACTTGCTGTTTGTTTTGTTTTCCGCTGTTCCCCCAGTGCCCCCCCAGTTTGCTGTGTTTTGTTGTTTTCCAGTTTATTTTTCTCTCTATGTACGTTCCTTCTGTGTCATCACCTGCCTACACCACAAGCAGATGTAGTATAAATCCTGAGTTAAAAAAAAACAAACAACAACCTAAATTTCTTATTTCTCCTGCGTGTGTCCAATATACACGATGATGTCAAAGCCCCACCTCTCCTTAGCCTTGTGCTAACACAACAACAACAACAACAACAACAACAACAACAACAACAACAACAACAACAACAAACAGTGTGATGTGTCTGTTTGTCTCCTTCTGGTTCCATTCATCTTCTTCTTCCTGTAGTTGTTTCCATCTCATGCTCCATGTCTTCTCTGTGTCTGTGATTACAGTGCCACCTAAAGGCATGGAGGACGCACTACAGCCGCTTCACTACAGCCGTTTGTGTGGTCGCACGCGTTTCTGGAGACGATTCCACGAAAACGTTTTTTTCTCTTCTGGTTCTGTCTCTGTGTGGACGTGGGACGTCGTCAACGTGGCACCACACACAGCAGTGATTCAAATTGAAAACCTCAGCAGACATCTCCCATCAGGACGTGCTGGAAACACGAGTCCGTCCACAGTGTAACATCCCGGCGCGTTGACGCTCCTCCTCCGGGGTCTGCCTTCCAGCAAACGGACCGCTGTGGATAATGCTGCGTCGCTTGCTTTCGTCCCCGCTGATGTAGCAGGACGCGTCGGACTGCTTGACGAGCAGCAGAGAATACAGATGGTTCCAAAAGTTGTTGTAAAAGTAGGCCAGTGCCTCTGCTCATCAAACCCTGATGGCTCATCGTTAGCATTCACGGCGGCACGCCGTCCGCCCCCGAGAGCGACCGGATCAAATTCTCAATTAGGTTTTGTTGTGAGTGCACCATCCACCTTGAGGAGGGGGAGAAAAAAAAGAAAAAAAAATCCTGATGTTCAGATGCTTCAAGGCTGAAAAATGTTGTGAAATTGATGTACAACACATACGTACACATTTGAACATCACACAGATCGTGAACGCTTTTATTTAGTTTCTTTTGGAGGTGGAACGTGCACGATACATGCAAATACACACAGCAGATACATACACAAAGTAAGGCAGCTGACGGCTGGTTTTCACTGACTTTAGCAGCTCAGTGAATACATTGGGACTTCATAAACCACGTCACATGATGCTGATGCACAACGTTCAAAGACAGGATTCATCATCCAGTCAACTCAGGAACATGCTGGTCGCGTCTTGGTCAACTTATGACGGACAGGTTTGTGTCTGGGGAGCACACGGGACACAGAGCAGGATGTCGGCAGAAGAAAAAGCAGTTACACATCAGTCAGAAGCTAATTAGATCGAGCGAAGCCGCTGAAATAGAAGCAACACATGAGAGGATGTCAGACATCTAGAAACTCTGCTGAAGTCGGAATCAGTCGCCACAAGAAAACCTTTCGACACTCATTTTCCAACACTTACTGTCAGAGTTCTCTGTTTTGGTTTGGTGTCTGTGTTAGTTTCTTTTTTTCTTGCCTTGTGTTTCTCCTCCCCCTGTCTGGCAGTGGAGGTGTGGCCAGGCTGATTGGGAGCAATCAGCGCACCTGATTCTCATCGGCGCGCTGATTGCTCCTGCTCTTAAGCCGTGCTTTGGCTGCGCCCCACTGCCAGATTGTTTGTGCTTCCATGCCTTACTCTCCCGCCATTTGTTACTCTCGTCCGTCGCTTCCCGTTTGCCCTCTAGCTCTTGTTCCGTCGTGTTTTCCGGTTTCCGCCTTAGTGCGCGCTTTATGTTTTATTCGGTCTCTGTTTTTCCCTCCAGTTTTTGTGGAGCGCCTTTTGTTCTCTTCGTGTCTCGTGTTTTCGCCCCTTGTGGTTGTTTTCTGTTTTCTCTCGTTCGTGTCCTGCCCGCTCGCCACGGTGCAGTGCGTCCTTAGTTTACGGCTGATTTTCGGTTTGTGTTTGTGTCATCATTGCTGTGCTACCTGGTTGTGCAATAAACTACTGGTGGCTCTATCCTGATTCTCTGTGTGCTGTGCCTGCATCTTTGGACCCGTCCTCAAACCCCGGGCAGACGCCCTTGACACTTACGGTGGATCTCATCAAATCAGAACTCGTGAAAGACGTTTTCTTTTTTTACGTTCAGGATTCGAGATGGAAGAAGAGTTAATGGATGAGTGGAGTTTAAAACGCCATCTGTGAACGAGGGCTGAAGAAAGTTCTTACTCTGAACAATTAGCAACAAAAAAAACAAGAAACGTTATTTGATTGGGTAAGAAGACAGCTGTCCCATCAGAAACACTCTCGGTGTGTAATGACGGCAGAATCAAAAGCTTTGTGACTCAAATGGGGAACGCCGCTGGAGCAGCTCGGCAGCCTCGTCCACATTTTTACTTCTTTTTCTTTGCTGTGAGACAAAACCCGCTCGGGATCCTGATTGAATCAGCCTCATCCGTCTCTCGTGTGCTCTGGAGTTTGTTTTTTTTTCTCATTTTACCGAGCGGCGTAACAGAGGCAAACTGGGATAATTGCAGGGGAACAATCTGCACATAACAAACCCAACGTCTTCTTTTGTCTTAATAGAGTTTCTCTGTGGCGCCTTCTTATAAGATTAATGACGGAGGCTGCGCCCTCCTCAAGGCTCATTCATTACCGGGGGCTCAATCCCCTCCAGCCAAATGTAAAGCCATGAATCACTATTTCCTCGGACTGCGTCGCCCCGACAGACACCCCTGGAACTGTTTACTTGTTTGTAATTTCCTATTTAGAAATGTTCCCAAACAGATAATCTTGGTACCTGGAAGATTGTGCACGCAGACGAGGAGGAGGATATTAAAACCGGCCATGTGTTCTGCGTGTCCTCATTCCCCAGGAGAACTTTCTGTTTCGTCCTGATAAATGAGGAGCGAGACCTTCGGTGGGGCCGTCAGCCCACCTGGCGTTCGTGGCTCCGAGCCTTTGGTCACGGTGACCTCGCCGAAGATGAGCTCGCTGTTGTCGGTGCAAGCTAGTCGCATTTATTTGATAGTAAAGTCACTATTATTATTATTATTATTATTATTATTATTATTATTATTATTATTATTACCATTACCATTATTTTTAATTATTATTTCGTATATTATTATTGTGTTTTTATTTCTAATGCACTACAATGTAGGAAGTAGAAAATTGATTTGAATAACAGATTTTATGATTTTTTTTGGTCCTATTGTTTAGTATATTCTTTATTTGCCGTTTGGTGTTGGTGACGTTAAGATGATGGGTAATTCATTTTATGTTCAGGTGAGGCTCAGGAACAGTCAGAAAAAAAAAATAAATCCAAACTCCTCTCATGCTGCAGCTGCTCAGGCTCAGTTTCTTTATGAAATAAATATTTTTTTTTATTGTTATTACTTTATTTGACGGGAGCAGTGAGGTCTGAAAATATAGTTTCCCAAAATGTCCAAAAAATAACTTTGGAGGTAACAGAGAGAGCAGAGACCAGTAAATGCATCAGTTTTATTTATTTTTAATGAAAAAGACTCGTCTCGCCTCCTCGGAACAGCTTGTAACATTTCATGAGTTGGCGTTTAATTCCTGGAGGAAACACCTGACTTCGTCCACAACCTGCCTGTTTTTTAATAATCTGCCATTTTTAGAAGCGTCTGTCATCAGAGGCTGTTTGGCCACGACCAGGAGGAAACCAAGGTTAGACGTCACCCCATCACATGGAGAACATTTCCGTCTGCAGAGCCGAAGAACTACAGCTACATACCCTTAGTATCACATGAGCAATAATACGTACCTGAAGGTGTGCACGGCATCGCATTGTCCCTTTATACTACGGCACTGAACACCCACCCACCCACCCTCCCGATTTCCAGTACATGTCAGGTTCACGTCTGATTTCCGGTGCGTCTCAGGCTCGTACCCGGTCCGAACATCTTGGTTCCGTCCCTTCCGTGGAACTTGTTGACAGACGATGATGTACGTCAGACATCAGTCGTTTTTTGTGAGAACAGAGACGGAGCAGGACCCGATGTGACGGTCTGGTTCTCTCAGCGTGAGACCTAAACTGACAGAGATCAATGAACTGGACATCATCTAGGTGTAGAAACATCTAGAACATGGTCAAATCCACCTTCATCTCCGCCATCCACGGATGAAATGTCCAGATTTCCCAGGGGAGTCAGGTGCGGTGAACGGAACCAGCGCGGCGGGCGGGTCTCGGCCCGTCACCCGACTAACGGCGACGTGCAGAAAGCGGGAGATTTTCTATTCAGGCCTCCGGTCCGTCCCTAGCACCGTTCCCGGCTTCGGCTTCGGCTCGCTGCACCGGTCCGCGCCGACGGAACGAGTCCAGGATGTGATGGAGGGATAATGGAGTTCTTCACGGGTCAGCGCAGAACCGCTGACCCCTCTGTGGGTTCTGTCTGTCCTCCATTCATCCACCGGAACATCCATCACTTGTCAGCTTTTCTGGGACAAATAAAAAAAAAAATCATACTTTTGACTTTTCCCATGTGCTGGCCCGTTTTCAGCAACCGGGCGTCGAAGAGGACGAGACGGTCGCGTCTCGCTTTCAGGCTCACTGGTCTCTGCAGTGGTGATTTCCAGTTATCAGCCCTGTTCTCTGTCTCTTCCCATTTGCATTTTACATTTTCATGGAGGAAACGAGAGAACGAGAGGTTAAGCAACCCACACACACACACACACACACACACACACACACACACACACACACACAGCCGGTTGTTTCCCTCCCTCCCGCCCCGCACACTCCCAGCTGCACACGCAGAGAGGAGGTGGACAGTTTTACTGTGTGTTTTATGATAAGTCCAGCCGGTGCTATGTTGCGCTCACACCGTGTTTATGTCGAGTAACTATCCCCTCTGTGCTGTTAGATCACGCTCACCTCTGAAGGAAATTGCAGGAAAACACACTCTGGTGCACTGACGTTGTGTAAAAAGCCTCTCTGGATGTTGGAGCTGAAGCAGAGCGAGCGCCTTCGACAGTTCTTTGAGGAAACGCGGCAGTCGTGACTAACACGTTGTTGCAGATTCTGTTGACGTTACCGCATCTCAAGTCTCCTTGAATGTGGAGTGATGTATGCGGGGGTCGGAGGTCGTAACTCGTCATTTACACTTGAAAACTTTTTTGCATCGCAGTGTAAACGTTCCTGAGTTAGAAACTCAGTCAGTCAGTCTGTCAGTCAGCGTCCGTGAACAGAAACGGGCTTTGTCTCATGTCATCTTCTGCTTGTGGACTTTGCTGTTGCCCAGTGTGTCCGGTCTTCGTCTTGTTTCAGTTTACTCTCGTTCCTGTGTCACGCTGTCTGTTTTGTTTGTGAGTTGTGCCTTTTTAGTTTTGTTCCTCAGCTCACGACCTCGTCCTCAGTGCTGGCACATGGTACAGCCTGTTGCAACCTGTAGAGGGCGCCACAGTGCGTATTTTACAGTCGAGTGGGAAAGATAAAACGTTGCCAAGGATACCTGTGTGTCACTGGCAGAGTGTTTTCCATCTCTGTCCGATTTGCCGGGGGTCCATATGAGAAGGAACCGGTCTGTGCCAGTTCGTGAATCCTCCGCCTGAGACCCAGTGCAGTTACGTGCAACGTTACTATGGCGTTTGTTCTTTGCTCGTGAAGAACCGTCCAATTATCGGCTGATCTGGAAGTTTCCAGGGGATCACGACAATCGCCACTTGTAATTTTGCCGTCGGCTCAGATGATGAAGTGTAGCTTAGCAACAAAAAGGATGTTTTACAGGACTGTGCACGTTGTGGTGACACTCTAATTAATGCTGACAACCATGTCAGCGTTGGCCGCGTCCATTTCCATCACTAATTCACACAGAAACATATTCACAGATGGAGCTGCTTGACAGACCGTCAGTTGAAAACAGGCTTCATTTGAACGCTGTGATCTCTGAGTATTTCTTTTTTCCATTTGATTTTTTTCGCCCATAATGTTGTCTGATGCTTCACTATTTCACTCTGAATGTGTTTTTCAATGATGTGGTAATTCTGAGCAAACCACTGCTCCACCGTGTCACTGCAAACACATGTACTGTATAATGATAAAAGTCATTCCAGATGTGACGCAGCTGTCACAGGAACACAGGGAGGAGTCAATGTCGTCCGATCATCTGTTATCTGTCATGAGGGTTTCATTTGGAAGTCAGCAGGGGGGCGTCGGTCACGTTGAACGACGGTGTCCAGACTGCACAGGACGGCGTCCTGGACGTCCTTCAACGTTTAGGCTTCATTTTCTTTGTCTTTGAAGACACACCAGAACCTTTTCTTTAAGGGAATGCGTGGTCTGATTGAGTACAAACGTGTGGTTCTGAGTACAAAGTACACTGAGGGAGCTACTGTGGCCTCTGCAGGTGTCATCAGGCGACACTCTGACCTCATTCTGTTGGCTCAGTAGGTATTCGTTTGCAGTACTTTGGTCAGAAGTCGGTGTTGTTGGTACATGAGCCACTAGGGGGCAGTGTCTCCCCTGCTGCGGGTGCCAGTGGAGGGTTCCGGTGTCAGTATCTCTGCACTCTGCTGTGCTCTGCGGCCAGCGTTCCACATCCGCCGTGTGTGCCGGAGAACTGCAGGCACACACCCTGAGGCCAGGCTCCGTTTCAGACTCGCAGGGATTTCAAACAGCATCATGGGTTCCCAACCCGCACGTGCAGCACTAACGGGAGGAGGATGAACCCCTCTGGGTTGTCCTCACCCAGGTCTGACCCAAGCCTACGACACATTAGCGCCGAGCGAGAGGACGCTGCGTGTGCGGTCACTACGTATGAGCCGAGGAGGACTCGTGCTAATCAGTAATGTGATTTACCTCCAGCACCCTTTGTCGGTGCTGTTCTCATCAACATCTCTGAGCGCGCTCCAGAAACCCGTCGTGCTCTTGAACTGTAGATGCTCTGGGCTTATTTTAAAGCTTTCATATGCGGTCTGACGTAACAGCTGAATTACTTTTGCTCCTGCCTGCCTCCTCCCTCCTTCTCTACACATAAACTGCATCTTTTTTTTTTTTTTCAGATGCTTTCAAGTAAACTGCATTCAGTGTATTCTGGCAAAAGCAGAGGGAAGCTTCCATTTCAAAGCCCTTATATAATGTCCTCCAGCGCAAATCACTGTTTCGATCTACGAGTGCTTCTTGATCCAAGCATGAAACAAGACAGACGAGTGGACGCGTGCACGCTCGGTGTCGGGTACTGAAACGTAACTATTCCAGCCGTCACCCTTCTGCATCCCTCTGCTTATTCAACCGAGGGAGAAAACTGCGTTGCACGGTGAGGTATCCACCGAGTACCTGACATTTTCCTGGCAAAGGAACACAGAGGTTCCTAAAATATTCCCGTGTCTTCCCTTCTGGTTTAATTATGCCTCACCGTGGCGGATGGACCTCGTAGCCCCCGAAGAGGCGGGGGGCTCGGTGTGTCCACACAAATCCACATGAAGCGGTGGCGTGTGTGTGGTGACGTTCAGCCTATGGATGTGTTTCTCTGCTCTCCGTGTTGTCCGTGCTGTGAGCCTCGGTCACGTGATGCTTCCTGTGTTTTCTTTGTCTTCAGGGCTCGGTGGTCCTCCTCGTCTTCGTTGGTGTTTTTAAAACAAACTTGGACAGACCTGAGGTCCAACGTGACCCCCTGAAACATGTGTTTCATCAGTCACGTCAAGACTACTGGGGTTTTAACCAGCAGTGACATTTCGGAGACAAACCTGGTTGATCCGGTTCCCCCTCTGGTGTTCAACAACAATGGCGGATCACCGTGTTGAGTTGGTCCTCTCGCAGCTCCTGAGGCTGAGGGTGTGTCTTTTAGGGTCAGTTTTATGCACACGATCCAGGTTCTCTGTGTTCCGTTGTTTCTCTAGCAGCGTGACAGCGCCACTCACAGGCCTGGCAGTTTAACTACAGGGGATTGGTGTGGACGCACATTCTTGAAACAGTTATTTTCCCCCAGAGTCCAGAATAATTGATATTTTTCCAGTATTTCAGCTCACATTCAAATTCATTTTTTTCTTCCCAAAGGTCAAATGTTGCCAAACCTGTAAAGTAAAAGTCAGATTGGATCGGAGGACAAACCCTGTGTGGACAACGACGTCTACCTGGACTTAATCAGACACCCCAGAGGAACATCAGTCCACGTATTTATGTTCCTGCCGATCTGAAATATGTAAATGCAACACAGCTGCCGTTTGATGTTTTAATATCGCAGTTCCGTTGAAGTTCCGTGGAAGAACCATCAGACGATCATAATCGTGGCGGACGACGGCTGTGATTGCTCTGATGACAGAACAGAAAGTCCAATCTCTGCGTCTTCACACGTTCAAGAGCTTAAGAAAAATAGACAAGACGATTGGAAAAACAGCGGAAATCGTTCCGTCTGACATGGACTTAACCTGTGAGGACGGATCGATGTGCTCGAATCTTTATTTGAATCAGTGATGTCAGTGGAGGTGGGGGGAAGGAAGCGTTGTTGGCTGTTGGTCTCGCTCACGTTCACGTTCCTCTCACCCTTTCCAGCCACTTCCACTTAATCCTCACAGCGGGTGTCTGTTTCCCAGAATGGGACGTTCAGAATCAATAACCTGTCAGCGAAGGCGTAAGAGACTTTGCATATATTCAGCGGAGCGAAGGGGAGTCATTTCCTCTCTGTGGAACAAAGAGCCCGTCCCAGAAACTGTGCGGAGTATTTAGCAGCAAACATTGTACCGGTACACCTCATAGCCTGTTTCACTGAGGACACCCTGCTCGAGTCAGATCGCATGTCTTGGAGTCATCGAGTGTTTAACACCATGCACGGACCCTGGACGTCTTTGTGTTTACCTCCCCCAGTTGGACTTTATTTGGACTGTGTTCACACGAGGACGAGAAATACACCAAGTGTGACAGAACTATTAGCTCATAGAACTGCTAGCTTACACAACTATACCAAACGTTATACAACCTGTAATACAACATGTAAATACCCTTTATACAACTAGCTGACGCTAGACGGCCCACCCACCCCCAGTCCTCATCCTCTCCATCGCCACAGTTTCTCCAGCTGACATCTCCCCCAGGACAGACTAATACCACTGATCATTCTTGGACCTTTTCCTATCGTTGATCAGCCTTCATTAACCTGTTCACTGTATATGTTCATTATATGTTCATTGTCTGTCAGGGAGGGGGTCCCTCTCTCTGTGGTCCTCCCTGAGGTTTCTGCCTCTTTCCCCCCCCTTTCCTCCCCTCTTTTGGGGCAGTTTGTCCTCACCCTGATTGAGGGTTTAGGACAGAGGGTGTAGACATGTGCGGACGAAATAAAGTTGAATTGAATTGAACGTAACTATTGTCTCACAGAACTGTTTGTGCACTGCTCTGTTTGCAGTAGTGTTCACGTACATACCGTTGAGTTACAGAACTGTGTGCTGACTGGACCGTTCACTGACAGAACTTATGATCCAACAGAAGTGTCACTGAACATAAAAGTACTTCATGTAAGCAGTAACCCATCCCCAGACTTGTCACTGTATGTCACAGTCAGAACCGACTCTTCATTCAGCGACGGATGATCGTTCTAATTTGACAATTACTTCTCTAATTTGCAGGTCGCACAATCCAAATATGCTCTGAGGAGCATTTGTAGCTGCTGTACAAGTATTTTGAGAAGCACAGTGCAGTTTGGTTCCTTTAATCCATAAAGTAAATTCAATTTGGCACTTTGGCACGGTTCAGCACTATGAGCTTTATGATGGCGTGTCGAGAGCGCCGCCTCGCTCCTCCTGCTCAGCTCCTCTCTCTCCTTCCTCGTATTCTCTCCTACATCTTTTTTCGGATGCAGCATCCAGCAGGCAGCATACGTGTGTTTGTGTGTTTGCCGACACACCGCGGCGCGTTGACGTGGCAACAGACGACTGATGCGAGGTGACACACCAGCATTCTTCATGCATGAAAGTCCAGCCAATTTCACAAAGTTTCCTTTTTAACGACAACCATGTTTACTTGTTGCATATGCTGAATTTTTACACGCTCATAATGACACGCTTCTTATCCACGTGTTTATTTGTAGCGCTGCAGTTTATAAGTAAAACACTGAAAGAAGCAAAAAGTATTAATGCCGGCATGTATAACGGAGACGTTTAGGATGGAAATGTGGCTTTATTAAATAACGGTGACAAACAACAACAACAAAAAACTATGAGTAAAGCAAATAGGAGTCGATGAGACGTGTCCAACGTCCAACTGTAGAAAGAGACGTTAAACGTTAAAGCTCTTTATTGTCACAGTCGCATTACGCGTGTTGTATTACAGTAGTTTCATACATCAGTATCTACGAATGAATTGTACATGCAGTATCTAAAATATAAATATGTAGGTACACATAAAACTGTAATAGTTGCTCAGTGCAAATGATGAGGGTTGGCAGGACGGTAAAACAAAATAAAAATGTAGAGACTGTTGATTCAATTGTGCGATGACTGTCTCTTTAAAAAAAAAAGCAGTTTTCTGCAGGGGAGGCTCTGATAAACAGTTCAGAGAGAAGTGGCAGAGAAAAGTAATCAACGCTGAGCACAAACGCTGATAAGAATCTGTGAAGCCTCTGCTGGTTGGCGAGTGCAGACAGAAAGCATGTTACGGGGATAAAAACACACCGTTCCTGCTTTTTTTTACACACACATACACACACACACACCAAAAGCAGATTTGTGTGTCATTTGTAATTACTTAATTCAGAACGGTTCTGTCGGTTTCAGTCCGCCGATCTCGGTTCTCAAAGTGGGGTTCAGGTTTAATGTGTCGTCATATGTAAAGTACTGAAAAAAAAACAACAACACACAATACAATAACAAAGAAATTGAAACAAATGAAAGAAAAATGCAATTAAACAATAAATAATACAAATAAAGTATAATTAAATAAATAAATAGAATTCAGTTCCTCCAGAGTAATCCAGGTACAAACTTGTTTTGTGGACTTGTTTTGTGGGGGTCTGTGGTTAGCTCACAGCATCAGGACCTCCTGATTCTTACGGGCCGGTTTGGTCGCGGATGCGGTCGGACCCCTGAACAACTTTCTTTATTTGATGTCTTGGGAGTGAGTGGTGAGACTCAGCTGGAAGACGACATCGATCTCCTCGTTTGTTGACGTGTTTCTACGCTCTCATACAACGTGGTCGTATACAGCTGGTCTCCACACACACACTCGTGTGCCTCTATAGTGTGTGTGTGTGTGTGTGTGTGTGTGTGTGTGAGTATGACGCATTCCTCATCACACTCACCACACGAGGACAAGATTCCATTTTCAGGTCATTGTTAGGTTGCGGTTAAGTGTCCAGAAAATGAATGTAAGTCGTCTTCTCAAGCGATGGAAACACGATTCTCTTCACATCCAATCAGCGAGACATTTGTGCCTGTGGGACCGCCGGCGCAGGGCCGCGACTTGTGATTGTTACTGTGCTGCTGGAAATGTCACGTTCCCCTTGGTAACATATTCAAGGTCGCTGACTGTTTTTTTCCAACATTTACTTGAATGGGAACCGAACATTTTTATCTGTGCATTATTTGTTCTTTAGCTTTAGTCATACGGGAGTCGATGTGTTTCTGTGTAAACACTGAGGTGTGCCAGATAGTGTGTGTGTGTGAGTGTGTGAGTGTGTGTGTGTACACTTATGAAGTGTGAGTTTTCTTGTTGCACCCGCAGGGGTTGATGGCTGAGCTGCTGGGGAGGGGAGCTGCAGTATTTACCACCTGCTATGAAACAAGCCTTCTGTGCAGCTGTGATAGTGTCATAGGGGCTGAAATGAAAGTGATGTCTCTCCATATCAATGTGGCCTGTTTTTTTTTCCCAGCTTTATTTTCATGACATTCCTACTTGTATTAGGTTGTGTGTATTGTGGGTAAGCAGACAAGAGGAGACAGAGTGGGGATGACAGCCAGCAATTGTCACTGCTCATTTCTTGTCTGGGATCTTTCTCTTCGACAGGACGCTCGCTAAATGTTTCAGTATTTACCACAATACGTCTGCTGTCTGAGCAGCTTTCAACTGGAAATTGGTTGGACACACTGGATGTGTTGTGTTAAGCTTCTGTTGTTCCCCTTAACCCTGGTTTGTCCTGCTCCAGTCTCTAGACTGTACCCTACTATGTACACTACTATGTCCCCTCGTTTGTACCCTAGGCTGTACCCTACTATGTACACTACTATGTCCCCTAGGCTGTACCCTACTATGTACACTACTATGTCCCCTAGGCTGTACCCTAGGCTGTACCCTACTATGTACACTACTATGTCCCCTAGGCTGTACCCTACTATGTACACTACTATGTCCCCTAGGCTGTACCCTACTATGTACACTACTATGTCCCCTAGGCTGTACCCTAGACTGTACCCTACTATGTACCCTACTATGTCCCCTCGTTTGTACCCTAGGCTGTACTCCACTATGTACCCTAGGCTGTACCCTACTATGTACACTACTATGTCCCCTAGACTGTACCCTACTATGTACACTACTATGTCCCCTTCTATGTACCCTAGGCTGTACCCCACTATGTACCCTAGGCTGTACCCTACTATGTACACTACTATGTCCCCTCGTATGTACCCTAGACTGTACTCCACTATGTACCCTAGGCTGTACTCCACTATGTACCCTAGACTGTACCCTACTATGTACCCTACTATGTCCCCTCGTATGTACCCTACTATGTCCCCTCGTTTGTACCCTAGGCTGTACTCCACTATGTACCCTAAGCTGTACCCTACTATGTACACTACTATGTCCCCTAGGCTGTACCCTAGGCTGTACCCTACTATGTACACTACTGTGTCCCCTTGTATGTACCCTAGGCTGTACCCTACTATGTACACTACTGTGTCCCCTTGTATGTACCCTAGGCTGTACTCCACTATGTACCCTAGACTGTACCCTACTATGTACACTACTATGTCCCCTCGTATGTACCCTACTATGTCCCCTCGTATGTACCCTAGGCTGTACTCCACTATGTACCCTAGACTGTACCCTACCATGTACCCTCTATCCAACTATGTACCCTAGACTGTACCCTACTATGTACACTACTATGTCCCCTCGTATGTACCCTAGACTGTACTCCACTATGTACCCTAGACTGTACCCTACCATGTACCCTCTATCCAACTATGTACCCTAGACTGTACCACACTATGTACCCTAGGCTGTACCCTACTATGTACACTACTATGTCCCCTCGTATGTACCCTAGACTGTACCCCACTATGTACCCTAGGCTGTACCCCACTATGTACCCTAGGCTGTAGTCTTCTATGTACCCTAGGCTGTAGTCTTCTATGTACCCTAGGCTGTAGTCTTCTATGTACCCTAGGCTGTAGTCTTCTATGTACCCTAGGCTGTAGTCTTCTATGTA
>CAAKHB010004404.1:6515-47474 GCA_901007665.1 Aeoliscus strigatus
GGGGGGGGGGGGGCCGCGCGGGGGGGGGCGGGGGGGGGGGGGGGGGGGGGGGGGTTCCCTGTTGTTCATCTCTGGGGCTTTGGACTACACATGACCTCCCTATAGACACAAGAAATACTTTCAAAGAACTGTCAGATGACTTCCTGTCGTCACACTGGAGGTAACAGAAGGCACACGGGGGAGATTCTGGGACTTATCGCCTGGGAAAGGTCTGTGGACTGATGAAAATATACTTTCGGGGGGGGCGGCGGCCTCAGTCCTGCGTCCTGCTGGTCCTCATCAGGATTCACACGTCACATTCGCTCGGGTCGCATCCCAAACTCAGCTGTGCAAAACAACAACAAAAAGCTTTGGCTACAATTCAAAGCTGCTAAATGTCAATAAGGCAATTTGTCAACTTGAAGAGGAGGAGGGACGAGAAGCCCGGGGGGGTGGTGGTGTACAGAGGACATTCATGTTCAGATGTCTACGTGACACAAGCTCATTAAAAGTCGTGGAATGTTGCAGATCTCAGACCAGCGGAGGAGCGATGCAGCCATCACAAACCTGAGAGGACTTCATCACTAAACCATGAAACAGACAAAGAAGAAGCGGGAGGATGATTGTCCTGATCGATCCTGATTGGTTCATTCACACTGAGTTTGGTACATTTTTGAAAAACAAACAAAGATTTGAGCAGTTTATCATGAAGTTTGAACCGTCTGATGCTGACGTTTGCTCAGACTCTGACTCTCAATGTTGCATTCTGGGAGTCGGAGTTCCCTGGATCGAACGGAGCGAACCCTGGTCGTCAGTGAGCGGCGGAAAAAAGACAGTTCCTCGTCTCCCTCTGCTCGTTCTGTCAAGTTGTGAATTGTGAATAGGAGAATATCTTCCTGTCGGAGACCAAAGCTATGACTGGCCGGCGCTGGGGGACTGGGACATGTCTCTGCCGATGATCTCGTTCACTGAGGAGAAACACACACAGACGGAAAAACATTTACAGATCAAATAGAAACACACATTTTTTTTAATATTATCTTGTCTACTTTGACTGTTTTCAAAAACGGGTCTGACGATAAGTCTTGACTATAAAAAAAAATACAGTTTTCTTTGGAAACACAACTTCTCTACTAAAAAAAAATACAACCATTTCAATGAATAGTAAAAGAATAAGCTGAAGAAGATAGATCGATGAATGAATGAATGAAGCGCTTTGTGATGATGTTTCTATTTGAGAAACACTTTGTGTTCCATTTTATGTGTGAAACTTTGATTCGATTCCATTTTTCCACCTTTTGGCCCATTTTACACATCATCTTTCCGGAAACCAAAGCGGTTCCAAATTATAGATGAGCTTTTCTTTTTAACCCCAAGGTCGAACGCTGACACAGATTTTCATCTGATTGGTCTGAATCCAACGGCTCATGAATCCAGGGGTTATCGTGCTAACAACTACTACAAACTTCACTCTGGGTACCTCTGGATACTGACAAAAGTAACTTGACATGATGCACGTTGGTGGCCAGCAGGGGGAGCTCTTGTTCATCACAACCTGCCAGTGTGCTTGATGTGAAAAAACAGAAACACACCAGCACAGGTTCACAGAGTCACAACTGTCAGATGAGACAGGACCAGTGCTGCAGCTTCCAACAAAGTCCTGGATGTCCACCGCTCCATTCCAGAGTCAGTGGGGGTTGAGGAGCTGGCACACAGCCAGTCTGCTGTTGATCCACTGGCCGAGCGAGTTGACTACTGCAGCGTTGATTTCAACCGACCGCTGGTTTACAATTCCAGGAAGTATTTACACAACTCAAAGCTCAGAAACACTACTACGTAAATCAGCTTCAGAGTAGTGTTTTCCAGAGCAGCAAACATGTTTGCCATGCTTCCTGTTTGTGTTCTACAGGTAAAGATGGCTGGCAGACCGGTTTGAGAGGGAGGGGCAGAGACCTCTGGCCTGTTTGTCACAGGGACATTTTTCCGCCACATTTCTTCTCATGACAGTGAACGCACCGCTCACACTGCTCCGACCATCTACAGCTGATGTGAAAAGGAGTCGGGGTGAAGAACCCCGTCTGTGAGTGTCATCATACAGCTGCATCTCATATCAGAAATCATCTAATCATCATCTATTTAAAGTACAACATATCTATACATATAGATTTGTTACACACAGAGGGATATATTTCAAGTGTTTTGTTTTCATTTTCACACTTGTAGCTTATAGCTAATGAAAACCCCAAATTCAGTATCTCAGAAAATTAGAATCAAAATGAAAAGAAGTAAACAGGTGAAATACATCTGTCTGTCTATGATGAATCCATATATGAAGTTCACGTTTTGATAAACTTTACCTAAGAAAAAAAATGAAATGGGGATGAAGCCTGCTATTGCAGTTTGATTCTAATAAATTAAAATCATCAATACAATGTCAAAAAGCAGACTTTTTCAGATGTGTATTACATATTTACTTCATTTTGGTGATATTCTACTCTGTGGAATATGTGTGTGTGTGTGTGTATACAGTGTGTGTGTATTTGTCTAGCTGTCATCAGTGACTCATCTGGTAACTGCTCGTTGTGACATTAGACATGATAATACAGCCTTTTGACAGCCAACACTTTGTGTTTTCTGTTGCTTGCTTTTGTGTCTGGCCACCGTCACTCACATCATCCTGTTAGCGTGGGAGGCTCTTCCTTTCCCATGTCAGCCTTGTGAACACACACACACACACACACACACACAATCAACACCACCACACACTAATGAAACTCCACCACAACTATGAAAGCAAACAATACAAAAATATTTGTCACTTGTATGTGTGAAATAAAACTGCCATACACGTCTCCTTTAAAGGGCACAACCTTTCAGAGGACAGGTGCTGCGACTAAACACCATGGAACACGCAGCACAACTAATATAATTCTAAAATCTGTATGCATGTTTCTTTTCAGTATCTTCCTCAGAGCCCATCTGAAACAGTGGCTGACGTACACGTCAATCAGCGAGCGCTGCTTTCGGGCCTGTCCTATGCCTCCCGCGCGGCTGAAACGTTATTTGCTGAACTCTGTTGATTCGCGGGGTTAAATGTGCAGGAATATGAGCGGCATCAAGTGGGTGTTTGCAGAAAGCTACGGCTTTCCGCTGTGCTGATTAGATTGGTGCAGAGGCGAACAATAATGCTGACGGCCATTTTGCATCCAACAATACAAACGTCATGAATTTGCCGAGGCCACGTTTTTCTTGTCAGGGTGATGTTTCCCGTCACCGTCTGCCGTCCTACATTCACCGTCAGTGTTACAGCTGCACTGGATCGTACTTCGTTTGAAAAGGAGTCAGACTTGAGCATGCAGAGTTTCCTTATTCTGGATAAACTGGTTCCAAAATAAACCCATACTGAAGGGAAAATTCATTGATCAATTCATGGAAAACAAAGTAAAAGTTACCGTATTTGACATGAAACATACAGCATTACTCGTCGCCCCATCACCCAGATGTGAAAGTGAACACACCCTGACGTGTTTCCTAATTTGACAGCGTTTTCTCACATTTACTGGTTTGGTTCTTGTCAGCGCCACAGAAACACCATTCAGTGCTGCCCGCTGTAGTAAGTGTGTCTCTGAATGTCTCAGCAGGAGGGAGATCCTCTGCAGATGACTGCAGGGGAGCTCCCTCGTCCAATTACACATCTACGGCAGGTTCTCATCAGCCTGTGTGTGTTTAACGAGACGTGAAGTTTAAAATGGACTTTTTCATTCACTTCTGCCAGGTCAAACTGGTCATAAGTTGGATTCGATTCTCCTTCATCCGGCGGTCACTGTTCCTTGGTAATATTGGACTATGTTGCTGCTCTGATCTGCGACCGCTTCATATGTTAAGACACTGACTGAAAGGATGAGATGACTGTGGCTGGAACAACCTGAGCCCATTCTGATGATTGATCATTGAACTGTTAATGCCTGGTAGTAGTGTCACTGGCCGGCCCGCCGGTCTCAATGTACCCGAGATACGAGCCATCACAGACTTAAAGGAAAGAAGTGTAGAACGCAGCATGAAAATGGATCATTGTGAACATATGTTCAAAGGTCAATGGGTAATCAGCCGGTAATCTCCCATCTCATTTTCAAGTGTACGAGGTATTTTGAAATGATTTTCATAATGCAAAACAGAAGTGAGGCAGGCTGACGGACAGTCAGCAGTGATTAACATGTTGAACGTCAAATGGAAAAAGGGTAATCACCGTAGCTCTCTAAAACTCATGATGTTCCCTGACCCACGCATTAAAAAACATTATTCTGGCCGAGCAGCTTAAGAAAATAACGAAGACTGACAGAGTTTTTAGCTCAGCAATTTCAGACAACATGTCACAATGGAAAAGATTCGTGAAAAGAAAAAAAAGAGAGCACAAAGAGCCTTGGTTCTTGGAACTCTTGGAGAAGTCAGTTTCCACTTGCAAGGGTCCAGAATAACATGCACACATATGTCATTACAGAACCTGCATGAGGACTCAGTGGTAATAAATGATCAGATGATGGATTTTCTACTGAAAGCATCCAGGTCTGCTCAGAAAAAGCTTATTTGTCTCTTTCAAAAGTCGGTTTCTCAAACTCACTCATCAACTGTGAATCATCCGTGGATTTCCCATTTGAGCTGACGGTAAGTGATTCACACCCTGATTCAGACGAACGAGTATAGTGGCTCCAGTCAGCAGGTGACCACAGGGCTGAAACTTACGTTTGTCCCTAAGGCCAGATGTTTCCCAAAGCTGATGTGTTCATTAAGGCGTGCTACATAAAGCCACTTAAACTGTTATCTGCAATGTTTACGTTGAGGCTTTCACAGTAATTACTGTCATCATTCAGCACAGGCACATTTCAGTTACCATGGTTACACACCACACACATTGTAATTCAACAGCATTGTTGTCAGTGTTAGCTTCCTCTAAGCAGACAGATGCATAAAATGAAACAATCGATACAGTGAAACTACTGTGAAAGTCTTACTTCATTAGGAAATAAGACCATATTACTGTGACAAAAGAAAAGACACTACACTGACAAATGTTAAGATGAGTTCTACGTTGTCCTTCCTGACCGCCAGAGGCGGTGCTTAAGCACTGGATACATCTCCGTCGCGCAAGTGCTTGTCGAGTACCGATATCAACAACGTCACTCGTGACCCCTGCGTGGACGCCGGGAAGGTATATAAACCGGATCGTTATGTTGACTGACTCGCTAGCCACCATTTTGCCAGTACACATGAAAGAAAGATAGTCGAGGAAATGTGTCGGTTATGTTTGCATGGCTTTTTTTTCTGTTGTTCAAAGATCAAAATTTGACTAGAGTCACTGTAGTGGAACCAAGTGCTGACGTTCAGCAGTGTTTGGGACAGATTAGAAAAGCTCACCGGAATGTTTACAAAAAGAATTGTACGACTTCTTCACAGCAAGCGAGGAACAGACTAGTGTCTGGTGCCAAAACAAAACATGTCAGTGATTTCAGACACATTACAAATAAACTGATCCCTGATATGGCAACTGATGAATGTAGGAATAGTCTAAAAGAATTAACCTATAACTGCAGACTGTGTGAAACAGTGAGAAATGTGCCGATGAGATCCAGTCGAACATAAAATCAAAACACTTTGACACCTTTGTCACTCTGGAGGTGTCAAAGGCTGCGAACCATGCAACACAATCCACTTTATGGACTTAACTATGACATGACAACTTCAGGTGCTCTTGGTATTGGACGTGCATATTCAGCTGAAATAAACCTCACTGTGCTGCTTTCATTCCCTCTGAGGGATTTCTAGGCTTCTCCCTCCTCCTGTCTAAAGAAGAAAGCAACACTGTCACCATTTTCCCACCAGGCCTTCCTCCTGCGTTACTCAGTCAAAGACCTTCATTGTATGAAAAGATGACACAGAAAGTCCGTTTCCACTTCATACTGGGGAAAAGACTAGCAAATGTTTGCAATTGTTTTTGATGAACGACAGCGTATTTTCCTTCCAGTGTTTTTTTTTTTTTTGGTTTCATGCCGCCCAAACAGTTCTGTTATTACTCTTATAGTTGGTTGTAGGCGGCATGAGGATTCCAAATTCACATACACAACAGATGATTTATTTCAGATGTGAATCAAGCAGGAATAAATCCGTTGAGAGCATCCAGAAGACAGACAAATTGTTGTTTCCAAATCTAATTTCAGGTATGAATTCACTTGGGACTGGAGTCACGGTTTTTGCCCACAAAAGGTGAATCAAACGTTCACTGGCATTTTCCCCCCACATCAAACCAGCCAACGTCAGAGAGAACGATACGAGACTTTTTCTGGGTTGCGACTTCATTTACAACACATTCCATAAGCAAACTGTCAGGTTATGGGCAAAGTGCAGCTCATGAACTGAAGAGAATTCAGCACTGAACACACTCAAACAGAGCTGTTGATTCTCAGTTTGCAGTGCTGTTCCATCTCCACCAGCACCACCATATTCCAAAGTCGTGTTGGTGCGGTGACAAACTATGTTAGCAGCAGCAGCAGCAGCAGCAGCAGCCGATGGCCTCCGTGTATAATGTTTCTCGATTTAATGATACAAAAAAATATTCAAAAGCACAGTATTTGGTCATATATGCTGGAAAAAGTGGGTCATTGTTTGTGTGTCTGTGTGTACATTTGTGTCACCACTGTCTCTGGAGGCCCGCAGGCAGCAGGCCTCTGCCTATTATTAACCCCCAAAGCCATGCTTGCATTTTGGGCCAGCTGTGCATTTGGGTGGCGCCGAGGCAAACAAAAGAGCAGGTTTTGATGCGACCACACACAGCACATACACATACACGTACACCAGAGTCTCCATACAGACAGAATAAGCACATCTAGGATTAGGTCCATTTGATGGTATATGCAGCATGACTGTAGTCAACACCATATCTACCACAGGGGCTTTATTCTATTCTTGCATTTTATCGTAACTCTCACATGTGATCTGTGGAATCCAGTGGCCTTACAAGGGAAATGAAGTTTCAGTTGCATGTGGAACAGAACACTGAAGGTGTAAACAGAGGGAAAAAATAAGTCTTAGAATGCTCAAGCAAATGGAACTTGAGTGTGAAGTTAATGTCATTGGTTATCTTCAAACATTTCATGTATCAGATCAGCTGTGTGCTGTATAAGATGATTGTGCCTGACATGTATTAGTTATCATCACATGCACATTAAAAAGATCATAGGTCCAACTTACTGAATTTCAAAGTTAAAGATAACCAGTCCCCAAAAATCGTTACACCATCTATGTTCCAGTGCACTCGCGTAAAAATATACAGTATATTCATTTAATGTTGTATTGAATTTCATCTTTTTGAGTTTTATCTTATTATTTAATTCTAAACCATTTAACTGATTTACATTATTCTGTGTGTGGCACTTTTTTTTTAGATCAATATTGTCTCGTGAATAAACTAAAAAATACATTTGTGAATAGAGTAGACAACTGCAGTTCTATTCCACACTGCCACACTATCTTTTCTCTTCAGTACAGTTATGTTATGTTAACATTGTCTTTCCCTTTTTTGCACTGCATACAATAATAATAATAATAAATACCCCCTTTCTCACACTGTTGGCAGATTATACAGTCAAAGCAGACATTTTACATTTTTCACTAAATTCTCCATCAGTTTTATATTTGGAGTCAATTCAAAGTAGGATTGATCCACTTTATGTTTGAAATCTATGCCCAAGAAACAAATATTACATTATCCAGGTGATTATTCCCTTAGAGCACAGACGCCAAGAAAGTATCAGATTGAATGTTTTGTCTGAGTGACCCTGCTGTGCCATTGGACCCTGTACTTGTCCATCCATCTGTCCATCAGTCTGTCCTCACACCTCCTGTGCCTCCTGTTTTGCACACGCACGTGCACTTGCACCTCAGCAACAGCAAACAGATACACATGAGGATAATATAGCATCTCTCTCGCTCTCTCTCTCTCTCACTCACACACACACACATCAAAAAACACATGTCAAGCGTGCTCTGGTCTGCGTCACACAGGCCATCTGCTTGCTAACCAGAGCAGTTTTTCTACACACATTTGTATTCACACTCAAGCTACTCGCGCTTCCCTGTGACACAGCGACAGCAGTAGTGGTAATTAACGGGATATTATACAAGACAATGTTTAAAACAAAGCTTTCCCTCATCTGAGTTTATTTTTTTTGTATTTTCCAATTTTATTCTTATGATTTTTTAGTACAGGTAACAATTAATTGTTTTAGAGTTTGTTGGTTTTCTAGCTGCAGTATTTATGCAGTCAATTATCAGTTGCATATGTGTTCAATTGTCTGTCAAATGGGGGGGAATCTGCTGGTCTACTTAAGAGCGTGCTGTGACCTCTTCAAATGCAGAGCTGGGCGAAGCTCCACACTGCTACTTCAAAACATGGCCTACAGAGCTGGTCTGGCACAGAAAGCTATTTTTAGCCACAGGCTCGAAGGGAGAGAGCTTACATTCCCAGCTGAACCATGTCACTCAGAAACTTTGCTCATACTTTTTGAAAAAGTAAACACACAGCCAGTACATTAGTTTCAGTGTCTGTCTGTGTCTTTGTTTGTGTGACAGGAAGGGGGGCGACTTCATCACAATGACTCTTTTCTGTTTGAAGTTTGTGAAATAAAATCCTGAAATGCTTTTAAGTGAAAGATAAAACAGCTTTCTCATTAAGCTTTTTTTCCAGAAAGACATGCTTATTATGTTTTGGCCTGTGTGAGTGTGTGTGTGTCTGTGTGTGTGTGTGCGTGTGTGTGTGTGTGTGTGCGCATAAGTACTGCACATTTATAAACCACAGTGCTGGTTTTCACACATGACTTATTGACAATAGCCCAGTGTTAATTAGGCTGACCCTTGCTTGCACACAATATCACACTTCCCTGACATGGCCTCACCAGGCTATTTATTAACCCTTAAGTGTCCAAACCATGATTTGAATATGGCTCTGGGGTTAGCAAAACTAGATGAGGTTCTGAATAGTGAGATAAGGACGTAGGTATTTTAAACAATTTATACACTCATGGTAAAGAAATAGAGATGATGATGGGATAAAACAGCAGCCAAGTCCAATACTTCCACCGACTTCACAATCAATTGTTAAGTCAACCAGCTCTCCTGGGCATCTTAATTAGAGTTCTTAAAGCAGGTATGTACAAAACACACACACACACAGGATGTAATTACTACAGCAGCACACCATCTTAATGAATGGGCTTTGATAGAAGCACAAAATGATGCAATCACTGGAATATCAAGGCAGGAAGAAGAAGAGATTGGACCATTAAATCTAATATTATGTGTGCCTTTGCTACCCACTACTACAGGACAAGACACATGATGAGCATGAGCTTGTGTATAAATCAAACACAATCATCACAGATTAAGCCTATTGAAAATATAAATAGGGATCTGTATTATTTGACATGATTAGATGTCACATGATCTAAGGGCAAGGCACTTTTGAGAAAAGTTAAAAAGTTCTTGTGCTCCAAGCACCTGGTTGAATAAAGGGATATATACACAGATCAAACACACCAGAATCTCAAGTGGTTTGATGAAGTACTTCTTTTTCAATGTTACAGATTTCTGGTTGAAACTAGTGATGGAAAGGTTCATGAGAAAAATCTCTCCTGTTCGGGGCATGTCTGTGTTGTTCAGTTCAGGGCAAGCACAAGTAACCTTGTTTTTTTTCATTTGGCATGGAAGCGCAGGCATTATGTGCGAGTTGAAAAGTCAAGTCTTTTCTTGCAGTTCTGGAAACACGTCTATGCAACAGATCAACCTTAGATGGCTGTGACTGTTAATCTACTCTTCTGAGTAAAAGATGAAAATGCTGTTTTTAATATACTACGACTATTCACAAACAGAGAAGACACTGACCTCTTTAGTTGTAGTGATAAATATAATACAAATAAATGTCTCACCATCATCCAGTGTGATGTCTTGCAGGCCTATAGAGCGGAACGTAGGCTCCCTGTCCTCTGGCTCCTGTTTGATGTTCAGCCGCTCCCCTTCTGAGGAGAAAGGACCCTGTGGACTGAGGGGGTGAACCAAAGGCCCTACTGCTGTTGGGGACAGGCTGGCCATGGCCGGGCTTGTAGCCTGGGGAGATGGCTGTCCTGAGTGCTGCTGTTGCAAGGACCCCAAAGGACTGCTACATGAAGTAGGGGAAGACGAGGTCGGAGACTGGTATGGCAGCGAGTGGAGCTGAGGAGAAGAAGGCCCAGAGTGGGGAGAAGGGATCATATGTGGAGGAGGGGCACTGGATGGTGTGGGGCACGAGGCTGACCTTTGACTTACTGGGTGGTACCCCATAGCCCTCTGCAGCTGTGAGGAGTGCTGCCCAACAAGTGGGTGGCCGGCAGGTGACGGCACCTGGGGGGTATTTGAGGAACGGTGGTAACCTCCAAGTGTGTGAAGGTGTGGCGATGAGGGCGTGAGCAGTGGTGATTGGTTTTGAGGAGAACCAGCAATGGGGTTAGGGTTTGAAGAGGACAGAGCTGATGGAGAGGAGCAAGGGGAAGAGGAGTACACCATCCCAATGCCCAGTGGGTGTGATGCTGCACTGGGGTTCTGCTGAAAGGGAACCCTCTCATAGCCCTGAGGAGGAAGGCTGGACTGATCACTGAAGGATAGGCTATGACCATGATTCTGGTTTCGCTGCAGAGGCTGGTAGGAGGGCTGAGAGGGAAGAGGGACAGGCGCAGAGCTCGGGTGGAATGTCATGTGGCAGTCTGCAGGTGGGTGGTGCAAACTGCGACCCTGGAAGGGAGGCAGGTGCTGGAAAGACGGGGAGCCCAGGGAGGGGCAGGGGGCCTGCAGGGGAAGTAGGCCAGGCCCAGAGCCCGTGGCCAGGCCATGAGGGGAGCTGGACAGAAGGTTATCCGATGGGTGGCCCTGCTCAGGAGAGGGCAGCTGGGTGCGCACCAGACTGGCAGCATGTGCCAGTGGCATGGACATAGGAGGTACCGCAGTCAGGTCCAGCTCATCTCTGTGCTCCTGTTTTACCATTACTAAAAGGAGATATACACATACAAGAAGCAAAACAAAAATCAGATGACCACATTCTGAACCTACCATAAATTGTACTTGTTGCTAGGGTCTGTACAGTCCTAATGATTTCACATTTTTGTTGAATCAACAGGGACTGAAGTTATAGGCAGTAACAGTTAGTGGGGGTTGAATTGTCTAGAATTTGAGCAAGAAAGCAAAGTTGTTTTTTTTTGACAAAGCAGTATGTCAATGTGAGTAGTAATGATCTGAAGCAGTCAGTGTTCTGTCAGTGCTAACAGATCTGTCACTTCTGTCACCTCTTAAATACTGCCAAATGTCCACACCAAGATTTTGACCATTCAGTCTGTGACAATGGAATGTGTTGCTCTATTTTTTTACGATATAATATTCTTTGTTGGAGCTGCTGTGAACACATTTCCATGCAGGGATTAGCTAAGTATTTCTGATTCTGCGGAGAGACATAGACTCAATCACCATTATGTTACTTATCTGGCAACAGTTTTGAAAGACATGTATTTGAAATCTCTTCTTCATAGTGTAAATATAATTCAATAAAAGCTTAAAAAGGGAGGGGAATAGTCTCTGAAATGTTTGAAATATGAAAATGACTGTACCTTCACATTGAAAAAGCTAGGGACACTGAGATAGTAAATAGGAACATTCCCTTTTCTGTGAACTGCTCTGGCAATCTGTAACCTATTTCCCAATCTGGTGCGTGAGATTTATTTTTATCCAGCTCAGAATCAGAAGGGGAGCATATGTTGTCAGTCTGGGTGCCATCATGTGAATGCTGTGTGGAAGGAGGAGCTGAATGCCCCCCAGCCCAGATCAGACCGACAGAACACACAGGCTCTCTGATCAGGCCCTCTGCTCACTCCATCATGCCACTGTGATCAAGAGGCAAGGCGCATAAACACAGGTTATTATGGCTGAAGCCAGAGGAAAATCAAGCGTGGAGGGAAGGGTCATATACTGTATATTACACAATGGTTAGAAAGATTTGCTGTCGAGGTGTTTTCTTGCACAAATACACTGTGAAAAAGAAGAACTGAGACGAGAGAGAGCCCATGGATGGTTTGAATAGTGTATAAAATACTGGGACTATTGTTTAACAACTGTATATCACACCACATCAGGCATAATAGATATTTCCACCATAAATATGTGAACTCATCTTACAATGTCTGGCAAACCCAAAACATGAGACAAAATATGACTAATTTGAAGATTTTTTTTTTTTTAAACCACAACAAAGAAGGTGGTGTCCGTGGTGACACTAGCGGTGTCAGTGTCAGTGAGCATGGTTAATCTACTCGACTGTCATTGGCTGCCCTGATCTGGCAATGGAGAAAACAGGAACCAGAAGTGCGGAGTACGTGCTGGCAAACAGAATGACCGTGCACACACACATACACAAACATATGAAAACATGGATGGGTTGCACTTAAATGTGAATTATAGGTGAATTATAGGGTTAACACTATGCGTCCTTGGTGCCAACATAAGCAAAGTAGTTATATAAAATATTGATGCAACAACGTAACATTTACATACATAGTGTGAAAAGGTTGGTGTTGAAGGTTTGTGGAGGATTTAAAAAAAAAAACCAGCTGACAGGTGTTAAGGTTAGTGGAAGAGCCCCCTCAAAACCACAGCGACACTTTCTTTGGAGAGAAAGAGAACTGGGGTTAGTGAAGCCCCTGATCAGAGGTGCATGGCATCAAGAGCATATTAAAGATGCCTCTGCTGACATTTAAACTTTGGCGATATACTACAACAGGAAGTGGTGAAAAGATGCAAAATAAAGCAGAAGAGAACATTGTCCAATGTCAGCAATGTTCAGTGTGAATCAATGTCAGTAGAAAAAGGTTTGTTACCTCATATCCCTTTGTTCCCAAAGAAAAGATTTTCAAATGTGCTAGGTAATCCCGAAAAAACATTTTTAGTCTTAAAATTAAATTTAAAAATGACGAGGACCTGTCACCTCACCTGAAAGGTAAGTGAAGCGTTGCGATTGGCTCCTTTTCCGCTTGCCATTGCAGACATAAAACTGCACCTGCACAGCTGAGCTGACGGTTTTACTGTGGTAAGGAGGAACCTCCACCACAATGCAGGACTACAAAAAACATGTAACATTATTAAAGTGAACAGATTGTAGACAGAACATGAAATATTAGCATATATTACATTGCAAACACTAGCACAACACAAAATATGTATTTAAGAGTAAATCATAAAATGCAACAATGCCACAATAACTGAAAGACTACTCACTCCTTTAGTTTTCTCACGGATTATTTTGGCCTCAACTTCCCATTGTGGCCGTCCATCTACAAGACGGTTAAGAAAAGAAAATATTATCATTATTATGTTTAAACCCTTTTAGACATACAATTTGATATTGCTCAATGTCTGTATCCATTGCCTCAATTTTCCAACAGGGCTGTCTTCAAAACAGATGGGGCTTCTTAGCCGCAAGAGGCTTCAGAGAGCACATGATTTCAATTTGGTCTGGAAAACCCAGAGACATCAAACTGATGTCATTTAAAAGGCCAGGCCACGGAGCCTGATGGAGAAAATCTCTGTAGCTATTAAATAGTAATCGAAATGTCTAAATATACTACTGTTTGTCTTGCCTGGCGAAAATTATGAAGAGAGCAGTGGAATAATTCTATTTATTTTAAAATGTCTCTACAAACTGCCAAGTTTCTGGTGAGGAAACCTCCTTTCCAGTTTTCCAATAAAGAATCTAATTATCTGGCCAGACATCTTAGGGGCAGCAGCCTGAATGGAAGCAGTTGGTAAAAACACTGCCAGGTTTGCTGTGTTGTTGGAAGAAATAAAGGTAATACAGCACAGAAAGGAATGAAACCTTATGTGACAACTAAGTTAGCACTAAAAAAGCTTCTGACTTGAGTTAAATTCATTTGCAGCCGTTGAAAACAGGCTGTTAAATGGTGCAAGTATTCTCTGCACGTGCATGGGCTCTTCCTCAGAAACCAGAGGATTCCCCAAATACCACTGTCACGCATCTGCCTGCAGAGGCCAAGCCTTTATGTAGATTTTAGCAAAGTAATCACTCAGCTGTAAGCCTGGTAACATTTATACTATTCACCTTTCTCCCAAAATCCCCAGCAGACTGTAGCTTTCAGTCGTCTCTTAGTCTGTTGTGACCAAACCCTAACGTTAATGTAACTCAAGCCTCAGTGGCAGTAATCCACGACACAGTCACAACTATAGAAAGACCCTCTGTTGTGAGGGAAGAGCTTAAGATGTGGATGACAGGGGGCTGTTTTTTTTCCAGTGAGCTAATGACCTTGACTGTCTTTGCAGCTGACAGCAGCGCATTATTGCAATGTAGCTTGTTGACATTCAACAGGCAGGAGCAAGGGCCCCACATGCTCTGTCAGACAACAAGCAGCAACAAGAACCTCATACCACACTAAGACAATGACCAGGATGATCCAAACACCCTGCACACCTCTGTCAACGTATAAAGGACCATAGAGACTGTGAGCCAGGAGATCAAATAAAAACACACAGGTGATTACTGGTTTTGTAGGAGCCGGATTTGTTTTGATCTGAAGTCCACAATTGCTTCGCTTTTACAACAGAAATTACACAGCAGCTCACATGCCATGTTATTCACCAGTAAAGAAAGGCAGCTACTATTGTACAGTTTAACCACAGTCATGCATATCTGCTGATATTTGTGCATTATATGTGTATACAAATAGAGAACAAGAAAAAAAGGGGAAAAACATGTAAATGTAATTAAGTATTTTAGTACTACTACTCCAAATGGAAAAACATCCCCTGTATGTGCTGACAGCATTGCATCCATTTGTCCTAAAATGTGAACAGGTCATCCTATTACCTATTATACTGTGTGTAAACTAAATTCAAGAAGCAGAAGACTAGGAAAATGTATAAAACAATATAATAAAGGCTATATACAGTATGTAAAAAGAGATCCCATGCAGTTTGTATAGATATCTTTCAATCATGGATGACAGTGGAAAAATGTCTGTCACTGCGTCTTTCAGTCTTCCATTTACACTTCTCCTCCAATCACTGCCTTTCTAAACTAAACCCGGAGGATTAGCCATGATGAGGAGGATCATGTACACAAACCTAATCAACATCATCTTGCCCTTCCTTTATATATTCTGTCTGTCTTCTTATTCACTCCGCTGCATTTATGCACCATGGGGCCCAGCTTTCCTCCTCTTACCCAGGATGCACCTATCTGAGATTTACAGCTTGACCATTGAAGTTGCTTTCACCATGCTACATTTCTATACCATGCTTCACCTGGTACGTCTCAAAGAGCCCAATACATTCCTCCATGCTACTTTTTCTTTAGACAAAACCTTGTCTCTCTTTCACAAACGAGCACCACTTCACTTCCTGCCAAGTGTGAACTTGATTCTGTTGTTCTACTTCTCAAAGGTAACTCGGGCAGGCAGAGACTGGCTCAACGAATGTTCTCCATTTAAAATTTCCATCTCAGGGAACAGCATTACATGTTTTTAGATAACTGAGTGGTAAGAAAAAAGGAGACACAAAGGACACGTCTTTTAGACCTTCTGCAGTCATGTAAAGAATGTGTTTTTTAAGAGTTTGTGAGCAAGACAGCTTGAACAAATGCTAGGTAAGAATAGGCTTACTATATCCAATACCAAGATTTAAATGAAAGAAAAAAGATGAATAAAATACTGTAATACTAAAATACTTTCCTGAAGTCGGACATTTGAGAGCTATAAGTAAATAAATACATCCCAACCTACCATTATAAAGTTGTTTTTCAGAGATCCCATCCTGCAGCCTACAAATATTTTTTCTGATTTACGGAAACACGCTTCTTTGGTACAGACCACAGCAAAAATAACATTACTAGAACAATTAAATGCAAAATAGGACTGACCATTATTGACCATACTGTTTATTTTAAGACACAAGTAAAACAGCAATGAATGAATCATCTGCACCATAATTTCAACATACACACACTTACAGAAGCTAATAAATAGAATGCACAAAGATGTGCTTTCATGCAATTTCACAACAACTCAAGCCTCCTCTCTTTACCAATAAAGAATATGCTTTACTCACAGAGGCAAATTTGTGTGGGCGCTCTTAGGCTATGCTGCTGTGCAGACACAATGCTTACCAGGGCCTTTTTCCAGGAAGATGACCTTGGATTCAGGGAAGAAGTTACTCCCAGTGATGGCCATCTCTTCTCCCCCACTGACCAGACAGCTGGTCAGGCTGGACTTCTCCACCTGGGGTAGCTCTTGAGCTGAACGCTGGGCTGGGAAAGATTCAGATGTCGCAGGAAAAAAAGAAAATAATCAGTTGCTGAACTGCTTTCATTGACACCACCGTCAAGACTACATGTTGTTCACTCTAAATGAGCAACAATCTGATATGATATAGCCTCAGCAAGTATCAAGAAATGGTTCTATGGCACACTGTCATGGAAATAGAACTGAACGTCGATAGTCAACGATTCACATGCACTGTATTTACCAGAGTGAGCTCTGATTTTACTGATGAGGGTATATACTTCTTTTTCCTTTTTTGCTGGACACAATGTGCACATTTATATTTTTAAATTGTATCAGATGATTCAAACAGCAGATACAATCACTTGAAGCGGCTATAGTAGAAAAGGGTGCGGACGTTTTGGGTTTTTTTTCCTGTAGGTGTATAAGACTGAACGAAGTTGACACTCACAGCACTCCACAGGAATGGAGGAAGCCTGCAGGGACAGCACCTTCCCGTTTGGTTGAGGGATGTGAACACGGAACACTACTCGTACCCTGGTGTTCTTTCTGCCAATGTCTGTCTCCCCTTTCCGTAGCTCAATGTCTGAGTTCCGTAGCTTCAGGATGCCAGCACAGTCAATACTGCATGGTAGAGTGAAAATAGTTGGCCCCATATGGCACCACAATGATGGTAATCATCTAAAATATATTTAAGTAGGAAGGCCTGGGAGTGATAAACCAAACCACAGGCCCAGCAGGGTATTTGTAATGAGAGGGAAATGAAATGTTGAATCACAAATTCAGAATGTCTGTGAATATGATTCATTACAACTGTAAGCAATAAAACCTCTCCTATGAAATACAATGTGAGTGAAACTGGACTAGATGTAAATATAGTCATTCAGGTTATGTAGAAGTATAAATAGTCAAATAAAGCTTCTTTCTCCTCTCAGTGGGAAATCTCAGTGTTTCCTTTACACAGTTCTCTTGTTGGTTTACATTAAAAAGTCTATAAAACCCCCTCTGGAAGATGTCATAAGCCTGTATGATCATAAATGGTGTTATTTTTCACTGGGCATTGCTTCCTTCATGGTGGCAAACTCATAACTGAATAATGTACCCTGAAGTGTTTTTGACACTTACCTGGCTGACATGTTGTTTTCGGGAAGGAGGGGAATTTCTAGAACTTTTGTGCTGGAGACCAATATTTCTTGGCTGGCCGTGGCAACGGTTTTCCCAGTGATCCTGTGCACTTGGTAAAAGGCATGTGGCCTCAAGTAACGGTCATCTGCTGTTCCAATGAACATCTGCAGGTTGATGGGCTTCTCACTGTAGCCAATGAGCTGAGACAGGACAGAGATAGAAAAACAGAACAAAAACAGATGTGAGTTCTTAGGGTCCAGATGAGAGGTGGGAAAAAAATAGCTGGTTTTCATTTCCACTGCCTCTAGGAGGTAAGCTTTATTTGAGGGAATGTAAATGTCAGATTGAGGGTGTTTTGGTATGTCTGGCAGGGCTACTGGAGAGTCACTTTGGCCTCTGACCAGTTTAACACTGATGTTTTCAACTAAGAATCGTTTTAATTTTATCTCCCTTTCTGTGCTCTTTGGTCTGTTCAGTCATTCCAAGAAGTTAAGACTGTAGCTACTGTGATTATAACGAAAAAGGAAAACAGACAATGTTAACATGTTAAATGTTAAAAATAGGAAAGAAAACAGTGACTATTATTATGAAATTATTACTTTTACACAGTAAAAGTTGTTATCGAGTGAGCTTACCCACTCCAACAGAATAGAACAGGATAGACACTTTGCAGGGAATCTATATAAAAATAACATCATACAATGAGCACCATTCATATAATTTTTGACCCATTCTGTGAGGTCTCATGCACATTAAAACCCTTTTACTGTGGTCAAAGGAAAAGAAAACACTGCCAGTAAAAATATCAACGGCCTTTTAAAATCCAGAGTTTGATGTGTGGCCAACCTGTTGGCATCGGACACTTTGCACAATTGACCTCCTCCTTGAGTCACTGCTTTCTACTTCAACAGGTGAGATACAAGATGAAGGACAACTGTTGTGTGTCAGGAACAGACAAGGGGAAGATGGAAATGAGAGCAAGACCCTTCTTCCTCTGAGAGACAGAACCAACACACTAGCCACACAGTCCCACTACTGTTGTAACGTTGTATTTGGCAGACTACATGACGGCAGGCGGCAACCCTGCACTGCCCTCACAGCCCATTCAGGGTAACGGAGAAGAACACGGCCTTTCATTGCTGCCTTTTAGTCCAGGAACTGTCCGGCCTCAGCCCCACCACAGCTGGCTGCTGACCCTTTCTTCCCTTCAGGTTTGCGTCACGCACCACTGTGTCAGTGTTTAGCACCACAGTGTGGTAGGTGGAAGGAGAGAAAAGGGGTGAAGCTTGTGATTTGTCATGTGCTGTTCCAAAACCATCTAAAATGGAAAAGAAACACTGAGAAGCACAAACAAAGAAATGTGTGCTTGGTTTCAAAATATATACTTTCTCTGGGGACATTTACTGAACTACATGAGTTCAAAATATTATTATACAAGTTTGTCAAGTCTCATTTTCAGCTCTGGTAAAATGTGTGGGAGCATTAATGTTCTGTGTTCAGGAGAATGTCAGTCACTGGATTTAGCCTGTGCTAATTTTGGTGAACAAAGTCAAGGTATGGGCCCGCTGGGCTGAGCGAAGCAATGGAAAAACTGAAACATGCAGCATAGACAGCAAGGTTTTGAATGTTACAGTTATCTGTAAAGTTTCACTGTTTTAAGTTGAATCAAACATGTACAATTATTCTGCTGCTAACCCCACTTTAGACATGTTCTCTCCCAATTATCCCATTGCTGAATAAACTTGAACAAATTTATTTGCTGAAAGAAAATATGCTTATTACTACTAACTTCTTATTACACACTGTGCACAAATGTTGCCTTAAACTCTCGCTTTCAATAGAAATAACTCCTGAAGTCCATTGGTAGGACACTGTTAAGTACAGCAACCATACCCAATTACCCAAAGTTTGTCACAGTATTGTTGTTTTATATCATAGAATGCACACAGCTCAAATGCTCCACACACGCTTCGGTTGCTATGTGAAGGCTTGAAGTTGGTGTAATTAATGCACTATTGCAGAGAGCTGATGAAAAAGCCATTGAACTTGTAGATCGTCCTGGTTGAGATGGACCCGCCATCCGTGTGCAGATCATCAATGTCCACAGCCAGTTTATTAAACAAAGAAGATACATTACAAGAAAATATAACAACACCCTTCAAAGTGGTTTTAATTCATAGATGGATGGATTTCCACAATTAAATTGCAGACTATTTATGTTCCAAATGAATTTTCCTTTGTTTGACAGGAAATACTGTGTAATATCTTGCTTGCTTGTCTCTCGTAATAAATCTCTCATTCAGTCATTTATTTGCCAACTGGCAACTGGTTTTCAGAGGTGGATTTCCAGGCCATAGGCTCTGTTGTAGACCAAAAACTCCCCACCTCAAGCTATGTTGATTCAACTACCATCTTCTTCAGCACATCCTCTGAATGTGTTTTATGTGAGCAGTAATGAAGGCATGTCTGAATTACAGTGAATGACTAAACAGTTATTCATGTTCTTCATGGGTGTGTGTTGAGGACATCTTTTTTCCTTGTAGAAAAAAACAGCCTGGCACTGCTGTGATGACAGCTTCCCTCAACATATAGTGAGGACATTCCCATTCAATGTTGAAATCCACTGCATTTGGCACATGACATGTATTCGGAAGGAAGTTTCATCAAGGAGCCTCTATAATACTCAGTAATGGGTTCATCTTTGGAAACCACATTAGATCTTAAGAACCACATGAAAGTATAAATCGTGCTACTTACAGGCTAACAGGTAATTATGCATCCCGGTCTGAATAGTCCATGGCAATAAATGACAGCATTATTCTATAGTCAAGGAACCACATCGTCACAGATCAACAGTCTCACGTTGCTGGTTATGTTTATGTGTACACACAGTGGAAGTGAGCACAGACGGGCAGCGGTGCCACATGTACATGTGTGTATTTGTCTTTGTGCATGCATGAAGGAACACACACTATACATGTGTCTCCATAAATCAGGGCAGTTTATTTACAACAACATGTGTGTTCCAGACAGCTTTAAGTGCGTTAACAGTGTCTGGGGTAATGTTTGTGGCTGGATAGCCACACTTCAAAACTTGAAAAGAAAGCAAAAAGCACAAGAATGAACACAAAAAATATTCATAAAATGTATTTCATTTTCCCATCATGTTAAATTCAGGATGCCAGTACCCTGTATGTAAACTGCCCTCATGGAAAAGCCCCATGGCCACATTTCCTCCACTTACTTCCATTTGCCCTCTTCATTCCTACATCTCTCTGTGTCCTTTCATAGTTTTTGTATTTCTCTGCATGTAAGGGGTTCGGTACTGAGCCAGAGTGTTGACAAACACACTTAGCAGGCCAAGAGTTATTTGCAAATCAAATAAACACCCAGGAAAACCTGATTGCAGACAGAAAGAAAGGCCTCACTTCAGCAATCCGCGTGAATCAACACCCCTGGTCAAACAGAAACATACCACACAGCCAAACTAACTCATTCACTCTGCCACGGTTGTGTTTCCTTTAAAATTAGTTCTGAAAATACAACAAGTTTATGAATGAAAAAGTGTAAAAGTTAACAAATTGCTTTAAACAATAATTTAAACAATAAACACTGGTGCCATTACAAAAAACATTTACTTAGCACCGTAAAGTACTGGTATGTATAGCACATGACAAGTGGCAGCCGAACAGAAAAGAAAGTGTCAGAAGGTACCAGTTCACAAAAGAGAGCACAAATCAGAATTCCATCTTTAATTCTTTGACATGAATCTACATTTTCATGTGACACTGAATACTGCCACAATATAATTTTTCTGCAACACTTATTTCAAATGAATTAACTGTAGATTCAAATGGTAACTTTTATGGCCTCCTTGACCAGCTGAAAGCATAGAGGTGAACATTTAAAAAAAAAGGATTTGATTATCCCAACTAGTTATTTCCAACTGAACTCTGTTCATAGAGATCACAGTGATTTTTTTTCTGCAGCACTCTGAAATTTGTCATGCATAAATATTACTGTCTCCTCTAAAACTGAAAGATTCACAATGCAAAAAAATCATACTGTGAGTTCCTCAACGAACAGTCTTAGCATGCTTGAGGGGCCATGTTCCAGTCAGAAGGTGTAAAGCACAACTGCAAACAGCACACATAAACAAGCACACATGGACAGTGCCATGATCCCAGCAGGGAAGGCTTCTCCACAATGAAATACGCACACCTTGAACTTAATGCACATTCCTGAGTTACCCTTCGCCAGCCCCTGAATCCATGCTTGAGTGTGAAATACCACAGGAGGGTGGTCTCGGCACTTTTAACTCCTCAACTACTGCCCGAGTGCACTGAGGCCAGCTGGTCAGTCAGCAAGAAATTGGGTCTTGATAGAGAGCGTTTCTATATTAAACAACACTGACATTAACACCAGTCACATGTCTCAAGGCCTTTGCTCGCTGTAGCCTGTAACTAATTGTAACTGCTGCTTCTGACTGTGATTGAATTTAGCATGAATTCTCTCCCCTAAAATAAAAGCACAGGATACGGTTACATATTCAGCTCCCCCTAAATAAAGGCCCTACTTATTCTTGGCCTTCATCTGTTCCACTAGTCCAGTAATGAGGCTTGCAAGCAGATGGCAACAATATCTCCCATCACTGCATGTATATTGATAAATAAGAATTTACACAGACACTAAAAAGAGAGAACAGGAACTGTTATTGGCCTCAGTATTTTTCAGAATGAAATAATCAGAGGGTCAAAGGTGAGGCAATCACCTGCTCCTTGCAGCCTCTCTTGGCAGAATTCATGTTCTGTGTCTTTACTCCACAATTAATTTAACATCTACTTCCTTCTTCCTCTCAACTCTTCCTCTTTTTCCCATTTGTCACAGTCTCTCCTTTCTGTCCCTGTCCTTGCATCTCACCTACCGAAGCTCTAGCTCTCCAGTGTAACTTGACACGTTCTCATAGCCAGAGACCCAGTCTGCCAAGTTGTTTCTTTGTGTTGCTCCACCGTTGCCATAGTGAGACTGTGTATGCAGGAGTGTGTGTGTGTGTGTGTGTGTGTCTGCGCACACATAAGTGACAGGCTACATGCACTAAAGTTGTTTTAAACTACAGCCTGAAACTTGGTGTGGAAGTGTATGTGTGTGTGTGTGTGTGTGTGTGTGTGTTATTTGTGTGTGGATTTAAGCACACTGACTGTGGTGTAAACAACAGCCCGTAAAAGGTGTGGGTAATAGACAGACTAGAATGTGTGTGTGACAGATGTAGAAACAGGAGAAATAGTGGTCAAGGTCACGTGTGGGACAATTTTATCAGGCAGTAGTTTCTCCACTATGGCGTGGCAGCATGACCTGGGATCTGTGGACATGCGCGCGCACACATACAGTGTTCATCGCACAGGCTTGCTGTTTGCCAGCACACCAGGGAGGGCAGAAGGAGCCAGGGGGCCAGTTGACTGTTTGTTTAAACAAGGTCAATACTTGTGCACACACATGCACGAGCGTTTACCGTATACTGCATGAGGGCTGTATATGGCCTTGCTAGATCGGTCGTAGCTGAATCCTGGTTTCCCCATTCTATCCTCCCCCACTCCCAGTCTCTATTACACAATTGTGTTTCTTTCCTCCCTCTCAGTGATTCTTTTGTCACAGTCCTCAAAGCCTCATTATGACAAATCCATGCTAACATCAAAATCAAATACAGCACACTGCATTGGTGTCTTTTTGTTCCTGGATGACAGACAGTTTTTTTGTAGACTCACTAGAATGGGAGAATGAGTAGTCAAGGCAGGTGGAGAAGCTGAACATTTGGTGTGTGGAGTGAGATATCAACACACGTCTCGAAAAGAATAGTGTAAACAAAGCTGTAGGTCACTTAAAATGTCAGACTGAATGACATGGGGAGGGGCAAAGCAATATGGCTATGCATTCAAGCCCTGGCATCAAAGTAAAATCAATGAAAACCCTCCAAGCTGGTGGAAAGAGAAGGGAGCACTGGACTGCTTCTGTCATATTTTGCCTTTTAAACAAAACCTTTTAAATTGCAGCCTGACGCTATGGCTTCATCAGATTAATCAACAGTTCAATGATGCTCTGCCTTTTTACAGTAATTGTCCAGGTTGGAGGTGGTAGTGCCACTGTGTCGCTGTATCTGCTAGCCCTTTTCTGTTGAGCCTCCCTGCTTCTATTCACAGCCCAGCAGGTAATACCAAAGGACTCCTTATATTTGTGTGGGTGCAGCAGCACTCAATTAAGCTGGTTAAATACGCTCAAGGATACCTCAGCCAGCCAGAGAGGCTTTGGACTTATATGTCTCCTAGCAACAGGTGCACCGATTATGGTCTGCAGCTAACCTCAGAGGAATGGCTGAAACAGCCAGTCAGCCATCCGGCAAGGTTCAGCTGGTCAGTGATACTGCAAAATATTCAGACCACGAAGGAACTTGCAGTATACGCCCTCAAATAGTTACTAACGTGGTAATATCAATCACACACAGCCCGTTGGCATGATCTATACTCGATGCAGTATTGGTGTAGATTTCCATCACAGATATAGAATAGAATAGAACAGAGTTACAAACAAGTCAATGCTAACACTGTAAAAGTGACACAGCTACTTATCATTAGCTAAACTACATACAGCTCGCAGAATTCATATAATTTCACTGCACAATAAGAGATGCACAAGGATCTCCTGAAAAGCTAATTTACTTTAGAGCAGAAGTTTCAAATCTAGTCCTCGAGGGCTGCCTGTCCTACGTGTTTTAGATGTCACCCTGCTCCTCTCATACCTGAATCAGTCTCTGTGGAGTTCTGGTGAGACCTGGTAACGAGCTGCTGATTTGAATCAATTTTGTAGAGGCATCATCAAAAACTTGCAGGATAGGGTGTACTCGGGGACTGGTTTTGACACCTGTGCTTTAGAGCATATGAAACACTGACCTAAAACTTACAACTGTGCGACTGAATTCAACACTATCAACACTAACATACAGAAAAAGTGACACAAACAATCTTTTTGAAGAGAGAACTGGATGAGTCACAAAGTCAAGTAATCACCCACCAATGACCTATGAGCAAGACCTTGCTCATGTGAATATTGGGTTTCCATTAGAATCATCCGTACACATATGCCAAGTGTCATGAGATAACTTCTGACAAATACAGAGCCACACAGCTCCTTCCCTCACTCGTTCTCATTTTCTGTGAACACAGCAGTTCAGTGGTGCAAGCTCAGTGGTGCACTGATCTTCACAAAAGGAAGTCATCATGTCCAGATGGCAGCTATGGCATCATCTGGGGATAGCACACTACCACAGATAAGGCTAAAGAAGCATAAGAAGTCCTGTGGAGCTCAGAGGGCAGAGCAGTAGGGCCAGGTGTCACAGCTAGATTAAAACACCAAACCTTTGTTATAAAGCTTTGCATGCTGACGATAACTTAATGAGAGCAGGAAAAAAACTGGACTTCTCACAGTAGCAATGAAGTTATTCATTTAAATGAGACAAACAGCCCAAATAATTTTAATCTTTAATCTTAAGCATGATTTATACTTATGTATTGAATTGACACACAGCCTACACCGTAACATGTGCAAGTAATATATGCCGTTTAACACTTTGAACACTGAAGAGTGAAGGTTTTACAATGTCCTTGTTTACTTCAATCAATAGCGACTGAAAGTGAGCGGATTGTCTTACCGCTGCAACACCCACAAGAATAGCTTCATTTTCTGCTCACTTTTTCGCTTAAATTGTATTTTTCATCAAGATTGTTGCATTTTCTGGGTAAAGACGGAAATGCCAAAACAAATCTCATGTTGCCATCGAGCAGTAGTTATATTTCTGAAGAGGTGGACTTCGGGCAGGATACAATGTAAGTTTGTTCCCTACACATTGTACATTGTAGGTACAGCGTAGCATCAATTTGCCACAGACAAAACAGGCTTTACTCTAGACTAACATCACAAAAAAACACCAAGGAGAGATCCCTTACCAAAAATCGACCAGCAATAGATGTACAGCTCATTAACAACATAAAATATATAATAAAACAATATCAGCACTGTCTATTACATGTAATATTATATAAAATATACTTGAAGAAAGAAGAGGTGGCACCTGCACCAAATCTACTTGGGATTGTTTGCAATCACAATAAAAGGGCTCCTTTTCATGGCACAGCCAAAACCTTTCATGTTTGCAGTATCAATTCTACAAATTTAAATTCTGTGGCAGAATAACTGCAATCCCATGTGCTGGTGCCACCGTCATTTTGTCTCCAGGGAATAGTTTGCTTCACACCTGCAGAGGACCAAGGAAACATGATATGTGCCAGCTTAATAGTTTCAAGTGCTCTGACCCCCTTGCACAAATACATACTAGGTCAACTTAGTTCACATGTTGATTTCCTACAACAATACCTCTATTTCTGTTTTATTTTAGCATACACTTGAACATACCGTAAGTCATGCCATATGCGTCTAATAACCTCAAACAACAATACAAAGCGCTATGTGCCTGACTGGCTTTCGAAGTAATGTTTTTACAAAAAAGATAATGACTTCACATGTCAGAGTTGACCCTCTATTATGTTTTTACGCAGTACATCAAAAATAATTCAAAGTCACTTGCTTTACAAGCTCTTATACTACATATCTTCACATGGCACAAACCATATGTCATCTCATTCAGTTTTAAAGATATTAAAACAGAAGTGATTGTGAAAATTTGTTTCAAGCACACAAACTAGTGTCTGTCAGGATTAAGTAAGTAGTTATCGCAGACCGGATCCCGACACTAATGAATGCAAGACTTGTGCTATAGTTAAACAATTTCCTACCAGGGCAAGGAATGAGGGCAAGTGTAGCAAATGCTTGGTTGAAAAAATTTGACCACTAAATTATGCATTGTCACATATGGCAGGATAAAATCTTGGGCACACTGAGGTTGAAATGGTTAATAATTGGCCCAGGAGGGATCTTGCTTGACTGCATGCATGGGGACATGCTTTTCTGACAAACCAAAAGTTAATATCCCTTTAGCTGTATTAACTGTTCAAACTTCTTTTACGTCACATAGCAGGGTTGTTAATAAGAGAAAAATACATTTTTCAGGTCAGCATTTGCTATAGGCTGGTTTAGCGATACTGCAGATTAGCAAGATATACTGATTGGACCGACCGGACAGCCGACTGAGTCAGACTGAACACAGCCATCGTTAGGTTCCACAACAACAGTCATGGTCCAGGTCTAATACTCCACCTTAATCATAGACACAAAGGAAGCTTGTCACTCAAGCTTTCAATTATTAACACTAGAGAAGTCTTCTTCTATTGCTGTCGCTGTCTTTCTCATGGAGGGAAAAGCAGAACAAGGTCCACAGCTCAACTAGAAAGGTGCTATCAAATGACAAAGCAACTGACTGTTCAGGCAACTCTCTGCTTGTCATCCTGCATCAACAGATAGACAGACAAATTAGCTATGGGACCGGATCTATGTGGCAACTGACAAATGCAAATATGTAAAAATAACCTCCCAAAATCTGATGTTTGTTCACAACATGCAGCAGACTCCAATGTCACAAGCATTGTGTAAGAAAGACAACAGAATAATGTAAGCTCAAGAGACTATTGGCATCTGTGTGTCAAAAGTGTCTCGATGACAGCACAATACATTTTAGTCAAATTCCTGAAAAGTCTTAATAAGTGGTTGTCAAACTCAGTACATACTGACACTAAGGATTATACACTACAAAAGAGCTTGTGCTCAGTGTACAATATGATTGAGAGTTGAATGGCAGTATGAACTCCAGTGTGTGGTGAAATGCTGACATATGATACCTTGACAATTGGGTGGCCACTCGATGTTGCTTTGACGGCTCCTCTGCTACCCTCCGTCTCATAGTGTGCACGGTGGTGGGCTTTGGGCTGCACCTCTATCTTCAGTTCATACTGGCCAAACTGACTTGGCAGTGGCCAGTCTAGGGGAGGAAGTGACGAATTCCTGAGAAGAGAATAACACACATAGAAAAGAAACAAGTTATTTTACAGAAAATTAATACAATCTGTGTAATGTAAATGCAACAACAGATTATTTTGTCTAAAGACAAGATGTGGTAGGCTATTGTTCAGCTGCACTAATAGCTCCAATTTGATAACATCCTCCATAAGTGGGTCAAAAGTAAACAGTCATGTCATGTTTGTGATGTTATAAAAGCAAACCAGACAGACTGATTATTGTATGTCGCTGATCACAAAAGGGACTTGTTGCATATTGGAAAACCGTGCTACAAAAATGATCAATCTCCGCTCCATTGTGCTTGGGGACTGATGTGAGGTGGGCAGGTCCCATCAAATCAAGCAGTCAGCTATGTTACGCTGAAAATGAGTGTTACCCGTGGTTTGAGACAGCATGATAGATGTACAGGTCACCACGTTAGACAGTGAATCATGACATAATAATCTTGATCTTAATCACAAAATATTTAATAGACTTACAGACTGAATCATATTCTAACGGGGGCTTTTCTTTGCAGGCCTTAACCTGCTACCTGTGTAGGTCAGTGAATGAATGTGAGTGGCTGTCAGACAGCGGTCATCTGTAATTTGTGTGTGTACCACAGAGGAGAGCATTGTGTGTTTTTCCTGTCCTGATTTTTTTTATCTGTGTATCCACACTCATATTTGAACAGCTGCACTCAAAAATAAAACACTAAATAACCTTCTCCACAGAGAAACTAGGTCTCTCCATCTGAGAGAATTCAATCTTTTTTATCTGTTTTATTTTGTAATCCACCACAATAATCAACAAAACTCCATTTGATGGTGTTACTGCAGATATCAATTTACTTTTACTTATAATATAGAAGAATGAGTGTATATTTTGTGTAGTTATGAAAACACTCTAGATGGGATCGGCTCCAGCCCAACCATGACCCATGACCGGAGCAAGCAGAAGATGATGAAAGTTCGACTCAAATACAGTTTTCACAAAATGGCAGCACTCTACAGTGCAATGCCAGCATCCTAACCTTTCTGTTTTCCTCTCAGCAGCTGTGACATAACCACCCAGGAAGTGTGGGCTTGCCTTGCATGGCTGCTACGGTAACAGGAGTAGAGGAGGACAGCGGAAATATGAGCTTTGTGATAGAGCAGAGCAGCATCGGTGGCCTATGGACTGACAAAGCATAACCTTTCTCAAATGTCTAAGTTATAGCATAGAGGCTCCCAGTCTAATCTATGTTTGTGTAATTTGAAGTTTCACATATTAACTACAAAGGATTGGCTTTATTTGTTATGTGATATCCTCTTAATCTACATCTTTCATTCAGCCACTCACACAAACAAGCAAACACAAAGCATACAATGCCGATAATCTGTCAGAGAGAAAGATCACAGGAAGAAAAGGAACAAATGAGGGACCATGTTATTGTCTGGGAGGTGTTCAGTGAGAGGAGGCATGTGTGTTATGTGTGTATTTCTGTGAGCGTGTGTCTGTGTGTGTGTGTGGGTTTGGGTGTGGGTGTGGTTGATGGCCCCATATGTAGCCTGTGCTGATTTACAGCGCTAGGGGCCAGTGCACACAAACAAGGCCATGTCTTCATCTGCTGCACACATTTGAGAACTGACAGCAGATCCCTCCTCTAAAAACTATATCATGAGTTTAGGATTGCACCCATCACTCTTTAATGTGGAGGTGGTGTGTTAGTATGAGTTTTTTGAGGTGTTTGTAAGTGTTTGACTGTTTCCATCCCCACGAGGAACTACTGCACTAACTACTGAATAGTTTAACAATGGTCATACTGCTGATATAAAGCTCAAAGGTCCAACATTACTAAACATGAGCATGGCTCTTAATTCATCTAACACTAGATTACTACACTTGCATGCTTGTACTTCTCTCCAAGATAAAAACAAGTTAAAAAAAAAAAGCTTAACCTTAACCTGCACTCACGATGCAAATGAGATCTATTATTCGGCCTTGAGCTAAGGGTGGTGTTGATATGATCTTTATGGAGGTGTCACTGGTAAATTTGTAAATAATTAATAATAAATAAATTAATAAATTAATAATAATGTATTACCAGTTGACAAGGTTATGACATTTGTAAACATAGAAGCATTTGGAATTTTAGGTCTAACATCTGCATTAATCAGTTTGATTTAAATTAACTCAATAACTTCAACTGTTTGTAAAATCTGCAATGATTTCCACCTTAACAAGCGCACAATTTACCTGAAAATGGGTGTATGACCAGGCTTGGGTTTATTCCATGAAAAGTGAGAGGGAACAGAGAGGAACTGCTCGCCAGGCCCATCCTTCTTCAGGCTGTGCAATGCCTCTTCTGAGGGAGAGTCGAGATTAGGAGGCATATTTCCTTGGTCATCTAGTCCCAACTCCCCCTTTGCTGTCTGCATAGTTCTGTCCTGTGAGGTCTTCCTCGTTTTTGATGGGATATCTGCCTCAGATGGGCAGCACTGGAAAGGCGGCATGCCTACAGAGGGGCTGCCAGCCCAGGTGTCCTCAGTTACGCTGCCCCTTGGTGAAGGTCCTGGTGTGGGTGTGGGTGAGTGATGCGGAGAAACAGAACCTGGGTAGCAGATGTCTGCACTAGAGTGGCGCCGCTTCCCGCAAGGCGAGGTGGGACGTGAGGAAGGCCTCGACGGGGGTCGTGGGCTAAGCCAATTTTCGTCTGTGACACTGGTGCGTGGTGAGTGGCAAGGGGACTGTCGGGGAGAAAGGCTGATGGAGTGTGAGTGGTGGACAAAGGCAGGGTTGGGGGGCTGCCAGTGGGGCTGCTCCTCTAAAATCCCACCACCAGTTTGAGGAGAGGCACAGCCTGGGGAAGTAAGCGGAGAGCCCAGGGTGAAGCGAGCAGCTGCTTCATTGAGCTCTGACTCAACATCATCATAGACGTGTGAGAATGATTCACAGGAGGAGGCATCAGAGAACCAGCTCCTTGAGGAGAGGCTGCTGCATGGGCTAGGGCTGAGAGAGGAGTCCCGATATGAATGGTCCAGGGGTAAATATAGGTGATCTCTTGACAGGGGTCTGTCAGTGTGGTAGTCCCCATCAGGGCCATTTACCCTCAGATCGTCCTCGTTGGCATCCATCTCCTGCTGGCAACACGGGGAGATAGAAGTGATCTGGATACTAGGGCACTCAAACGCTTTCGGTGCCTCCACAGGAGCTGAGGGGAGCAAGGGGGAGGTGCCATACTTGGAAATTTGGGCCTCGTAACTTGGTGGCTCCGATCCTGTTTTGTGTGATTGAAGGCGTGGAGAAGTGCTGATGACCTGGGAGTTGGTCTGCATGCCATGACGAGACAGGCCAATAGATTGGTGATTAGTGACCACAGACTGGGACTGGCCCACGTTTAGGATGTAAAAAGAAGTACTGTCGTCAGGCTCCAGATCTAGGAAAAGAAAAAAAGGAGACAATAAAGATTGGCATCTGGAGAACATCTTTTATTCAAACTAATTAATGTGTTTATTTAGATCCTGCAAAAACATCAGCAGTCCCTCTGTGAATGTAGTGGAGTAGAAGTGTCCTCCTTCAGCCTCCTTTTCAAATAACAACTGCAGCAATAATCTCAAACGAACTGAAGTGTGCTTTTGGACCAGATCAACAGATAAGAATTTTATCTTAGGCCAATGTACCAGAGTTTGTGTTACAGACTGAGCACTGTATCCGGAAATTAGGGGTTTATCAGGTAGCAAGCCACCATACAGGCATCATTCCAAGAGAGAAAGCCGATGAACAGCATTACACAGGAAACAAATTCACACAACTAAGCATGCTGTCAGCTGTCAACACAACCAGTACCGGCAGACTATTTTTACCAAAGGTCATTCGGCGCAGGCACCATGTACACACACAAACACACACACTCACAAATAGGGAAGAACTCGTAGTTCACATTGGCTCTACTCTGTTAGAGGTTATTGATGAACGTCCACTGGACAAGCTTTCTGCAGCACCGACTGGGAGTTACCCACCCCCAATGCCAACTTTCAGTGTTTTAAATGTTCATGTCAGATGCAAAGACATGTTCTCATTGGAAGTAATGAATTTCTGAACAAATGTATATACTGTATGGCATACACATGCAACAATACTAAAAATAATACAAAAAACTGTAACAAAGCTGCATGACACATTTGATGATACATTTTAGTTTTTTAGTTAGTTTAGTTAGATTTTAGAAAATCATACTTAATCATACTTATCATACATAATCAACTTTCCTACGATAGTAAACTGTAGACCAGAGAGTATTCACAAAGCCTCTGGTTATGTAAACCACATTATGGTCTGTAAAAGAGGAAATGTGAAATCCTGACACAACATTTCCTCCTATTCCTAAAAACTAGAAGCCATTTGGTTTGTGACTACTTTTTTTTTTTTACTTTAAACCATCAGACTTTCAGTGAGCATCTGTCGTTCTGCTGCCCCAACAACTACAGCAGCAGTGGCAGCAAGTTCTTTATTTATAGCTGCTCAGCTTCACACTGGCCCTTCCTGTCTATCACAAGACCTCTGGATCCTCTGACTGACAGAGAGCAACACAGGGACATCGGAGTCAAGAGAGGAAGAGAGAGGCACAGTGCAGAAAAGATAACGTATTGCCTTACTCAGTGATATATACCGAATGGAGGGAATAGATGAAGGGAACAGGGTTAAATGAAAGGACAAATAAAAACTCTGATGTTGAAACATAAAACCTTCAGAATAACGTCCCTTTTTCACACAATCAACAGCAACAAAAACCCCAGTTAATTCTACTAACTGTACAGTAACAGGTGTTTTCACACTTAGTGTAGCTTGAACAACTGCATCCTGCTGCATCACATTTTGCCATGATTGGGTACAAAATGGTGAGGATTATGAAAACTCTCCATCTACATTTTTTTTATTATTATTTCCTCTGGAGTCAAAGTACGGGGGTTGTTAGCCACTTTGGAACCGACACAATAATAGACAGAATGAGTGTGCTGTGAGTAGAGAATTTGAATCACTATTGATTCATACCAGCTGTAGATGCAACGTGGAAAGTACAAAACCATACATGCACCTAGTGCTGGTATGAAACAAACTCAAAAAAGTGCACACTGCACAAACACATCATCAAGACACCAGAGATGGGGATAAACATGTTATGACACGCAGGAAATAATTGGTGTACATGTTAACTTGTTGAACACAAGGATCAAAATCAACTTTGTCCACCGTACAGTATTTCTGTATTGGTAAAAGTAATGAGAGTAGTAAAGCTTTCTGGACAGTCTCTAGACTGTCTGTGCTACTGTCACATAAAATGATATATTAAGAAACAGTGTGCTCTGTTGTCCCTCAGCAGGAGTATAACATTGATTAAACAGACCAGTCTAATTTCATTATTTTCTGTTTAACATCTGTCTTTGCTCATTGAAGCCTTGTACCTTCATTAGTGAAGCATATCTGGTACAAATAAAGTGTCACAAACTATTTTGCAACATTACATTTAGAATCTAAATGAAATAAATAGTGTGGAGAGTGTGAATGTCACAGATAAGAGGTTCAGACAGGGGATGACCATGTTGACTCGCCCACAGCCTTCTCACTGTTCCAAGATAAGATTAACCTGCTCCCTTAACTCCAGTGAGTGAGAAGGCTAGCGGGAAACCCCCTGTCAGAACCAAACTACGTTCATCTTAAGACAGTTGGTCATCAGAAAGGAGAGGAGAGGAGCTGTGACTTTATCAATGGCCTTGGATTTAAACCCACACTGTACTTGACAGCCCAGTGTGTCACACACTCCTCCAGTGTCCATACATCAGACAGCCAATCCGGTTAAATAAAGATCTTTAAGAGGCTTTGCTGTACCTGAGTTAATAATAGCACGGTCTCACTGGGGGATGTTTCAGTGAAGCAAGGATGTTTGTGACGCACCACAAAGTCCCGGTTACCACAGGGAACAGCCCGACCCATTAACGAGTGTGGCATCCATTTTGGTTTACTGTCACCCAGCTTAACAGAACTTTGACTGACCTCCATACTGCCAAGGGGGATAAACCACAGAGGCTGATCCTCCTCCCACCTCATTTGACTTTTCCTTCACACAAAGTGTGTCAGGGTCTTGTGACCGACAGCGACACAGAGGCCCACATTCGAGTCCCATGTCCTGCTGAGGGAGGGGATGAGCTGTCACTCCTAGAGTCATGATAAGTACACACATACACACACTACACCTATACTTTGTGTGTGTGTGTGTGTGTGTGTGTGTGTGTCTTGTGTTACACACTAGCCCCAATACGATGAAGTGCCAGAGAAAGAGGGTAACTTAAGCCAGGGATCCCTTTGTGGTGGGCAAGCAGGTTGATTAGAACAGGATCTGCTTACATGCTCAGGACAAAAGGGTTTTTTATTCACACCAGCAGCCAAGTCTCTTCTTTCATCTACCTTGAAGATCTGCTGACGAAAAGACCAGCAAACAGCGCACCATAAACCATAAGCCTCATGATCAGACCACATTTGAAGAATGTGTAATGCATTAATTAGCAAAAAAGGTGATGGCTTTAAATATGGAAAAAGACATATTTATTACCACTGTCAAGAATACGATTTTTTATATTTAAAAGATGGAGTAGTGAAAGGAAATAGCAGGAAGGTCCTCAGTGCATTTTATTTTAGTCAATTTAGACATTTCCTTGTCAGTTAACATCTACATGTGACTGCATTTCTTTTATCTTATAAAGAAATATTTCCCGTATCCTCTGTGGTGGATGGACTAATACCTTTCCCCCTTACGTTTCCAGGAACTTCATGGCTGACTGGCTGCCGTGGTTTCTAAATACAAAGGTTGTGACGCACAGGCATACAAGGATTTGAAAAGATTGGCCTACACTTGCTTTTAAACCTTGCTGACTGGGTTTTTGCCAAACCAGGTGATCCCTCTGTGTGTAGGTGGTTGAGCCGGTACAACTAAAAGTCTGTGACAGTTATTAATCCGAAGGTTTGACAAACATGTGTTAGACCTGCCAACAAAGTATATAAAGCATATTTAGCAGATCCATGACCTATGTGTCACAGTTTATTTTGACATCAGAATATTATTGTCTTTTTATTGTAATGTTACATTAGGGTTACATCAAAAAAAAAAATCCTGTACCGTCACAGAAGACACACTAGCCAACAGAGGCTTAACAATAGCAGCCTAAGCCAATGTTAACATATGCCGGCAGCTAAATTAAGATCCTAATTAGCAATCTCATGCCGAGCTAACATTATGGGATAAACATAGGATGCCAAGTAAACACCTGAACTAAATACCTATAAAGGGACCAAAATCCCTTTATAAACATAATTGCCTCCTACAGCAATCTTTAGGGTTTGAATTATAATAATAAACGTCATGTTCATTTTGTATAAATAATACATAACAACCTCTATTTCGATAGAATCCGTCTCTTTATGATGACCAAGAACAGTGTAGATAACGCTGTAAAGATCAAGAGGGAGGGACGGCGTGAAGGCTAAGATATTCAAATGACTTCTAATAAAAATTACGCCAAATTCCCTTTGAAAGTTTTTATTTTTAAAAAAATATTTCCACTTTTGGAAATCCTATATCTTTCAAAGAAAGTGCATTGGAAGGAGCAAGGTTTTTATTAGAATAAAAAAAACTTTTCCTTTATGTCATGCTCATGTAAAAACAAGTTTTTCAAGATGGTGAGAATGTGTCCCATTGAACATTCATTAGAATGAAGCACTCAGTACAGTTACGGCATGTTACTCTCCCCCCACCCCACAAAAAAAGGAAATAAAATTGTACACTTTGTCACATTAAATTGTTGGTAATTTGAAATGCTAATCAGACAAGCAGACAGCGGTTTGCACCTTTGAAACGTCTATTCACAGTTGGTGTGTAATGCCCTTTTCTCCCAGCTGTCAAGAGTCCACATGGTCTACATTCCAATCGTGACCCATGTAGTAGGGTCCACTCAAACACATGGGCCCCAGCTGGAATGTGGTCCATCAGTCTGTGAAAATCTAACAAGAGCATCAAATGCTTAAATGTGACTAACTCATTCATTCAATCATTCAATTGAAGCATTTATCACCAATGAATATCATCTCAAAAAAATCATTGCTTATTAATAACTGATCACAACTGGCTGATGGACATATAATGAGAGAGAGGCAGGAGAAATAAATGGATTAGAGGTGCCAATACAGAGTATTTGGCTGACAGAAGGTATTTACTATTATAAAATGGAGTGCAGATTCACCCAATCCCTATGTAACAAGCTGCACCTCCAGTTATAATGGGCAGAAAAGAAATAAATAGATTTGGTTTCCCTCTGGTGTAATGCAGCCTTTATATGTTGATATAGCGCAGCCAGTGGTAGCTTCAGTTACACTAAATTTAAACTAGACAGATGCCACACATAGTTACTCATGCCTTGCCCCAGGAAACAAACGTCTCATTCATCACACCGGGTGCTGGGACCCCTTTGGCTCCGTCAGGTTAGGGGGCACCCACGTGGCGATGTGGCCTCACATGTGGACCTCATGCATGGCTGTCTGAACACTGACCTCTCAGCCTTTTACATTTTCATTGAGAATACGGTACATATTAACTTTAGTTGTCTTTTAGTCACACATACGGTCTCTCTCTTTTCTGTTATTTTGTATTTTATGAAGTTGTACAAAGTTGTGATGAGTGTCAGAATAAACGTGTGTGTGTGTGTGTGTATACAGAATCAACGGTCTTAATGGCCAACATCACTATTGGTGATTGACCATGTAAATAACAAATAAAATAGGACCACAGAAAAGATGTAAAGTAGTTAGAAGTAGCTGTCAATGAATCATCCAGCAACAGCTTCATTGCTAGTGTTACTTTAGGACAGCTTCTACAGCTATTTGTCTGAATTGTGTCTGCAACCTCTCAACATTAAGGTCTAGACAAACTCCAACACACACACACACACACACAACACCTGCCTAGAGTCTGGGAGTGCCGACACACTCACCTGGCGATGTCGCACACAGCATTCTTTCACTGCTCTCCTCGCTAAGATTGCAAAGTGCTTGAGCAGTAAAAAGTTGAGGGCAGACGTGCTGGGACAAGAGGGATTCTCCTGCACTGAGTATGATCGAGTCACCAGAACCTGCCGTCTGCCCTCTGCCACTCTCGTTGGGAGCTCAAAATAGTCCACCATGAGAGCGATGTAATTTCAGTCTTTCAGTCTTTCCCACGACAAGGACTGAAAGGATCATGCTCTTGGATCAGAGCAGTGACAACAACATAGACAAGGACAAAATATCTTTCTCGAGTTCCTGCTCTCGATTCCATAACTTCATTAACATAAACATGTGCAGTGGTAAATTCTTATGTCAAAGCACAGCACATTCAGTGGCATATGAAAGAAATGTACTTCTTCAGACTAAATCAGCAGTTGGGGTGACTACTGTCATCTGGAGATTTCATTTGCCAGCATCAGGCTCTCTGGTGTCACTAATGTCATCCTGTTGTTAGGTCTACAATGTCTTGAGATGGTGTGGTGGTAAAACCATTAAAACGTCTTTGAATATGTGAAATATGTGTGTGTGTGTGTGTGTGCGCGACAAGAAAAAAGAAAGGTCTAAACAAGGTGAATGGGTAAACAGAAGTGTCTTTCCTGTCCCCTTTACCAGCAGCTGGAGTGCAGTGCTCCCACCCACCCCATCTCCTTTCATTCCTCTCCGTCATCTGAACCCCACATGGTATGTCTGGGCAGAGGGCCAATCACCTCCACTACAGATCTACTACTCTGCCGCCCACAGACACTCCTGCCCCCTGCCTCAGACCACCTCTAATGCCCAATAAGGTCACCACTCATGACCTGCATAATGCTAACTCACCCATCCCAATTCTTACCACTTCACTATTGACGAGCTTTTGCAACTGGGTTAAGTGGTAATTTGTTGTGTATGTTCAACTTTATGTTGTAACATGCAATGGATACAGTTATTTGATTTTAGGAACAATGAAAGTTCTATACTTTGTAAAAACGCGGTGTAGCCTGTTCCTATAGATGAACAAGTTGGAGGCACAGCCAACAGTGATCCATCACAAGTCTCTAATAACGCCATTTTCAGTTTGTTGCGCAATCACATTGAGCTGTTGACAACAATGGACATGTCACTGTGGCATGACAAAAAGACAAAAGCCTTCACAAACGCTGGGAGGCTTGGATCCACAAGCAAAGTGTACTGATGTTAAAGGAATCTAGACCCTTCCATCACTCAGTGGTGCTCCCTTAAAAAGGAATCAGATTGGACTCAGACTAAGCTCGCACAAAAGTACCCTTTTTATATAGAAGTTGTACCTCCGACCTAATCAAACTATAATTACATATTCCAGTCGAAAGACATAACCTCTGCCTTTTTTACACTTAAAAGTCTAAAAACTGGCTGCCAATGATATCTACATTGACAGATTTTGAGCAAACTGCTACAACACAAATCTTTGTGGGGTTTTGACCTGACAGATGTACACAGCAGAGGTTCTCCAGGTTGTTACAAAAACAAGCCTTGACTTGTGCCTTGCCTTGAGAGAGCACCTCCCCGTTGCTCTGGTTGTGTGATCATGAGTGATCCGGTATTACACTCCAGTTATTAATTTGGACAGGGGCTCCCCTTTTGCGCCAAGTCATACTGCTGGAACCAGATTAAAATCACAGTGGTGCTTTTCTTCCTATGCTTGTTCCAACTGCTGTTTTCCCCTCGTACCACTTACAAATGAAACTCCTTTTTTACCTAAGGAAAAACTGATTTAAGATTGCACACGCCAAACGTTCACAAAGCCTCTTTCTTGAGTATCAGCACATCCAATCACGTGTGCCCACAGACAAAAACAACTGAAGAATATGATCATTGCATTGAGAAGAACCTATTGAGGCCCGATGCTGTGAATTCACAAACTTACACAAACAAATTCTTGTTTGTGAAACAAATTTGCCTTTGTTTAGTGTGGACAGGACTTTTTAACACATATGACCAAAATATTTACTGAAAAAATAACCCGAATCCAAAAAGGCAACAACATCTGTCGTTCATGAACAATGACTTAACTGTGATGCCTGCTGCAGATGCTACTACTTTTTATGTAGATCCATCCCTATCTTTCTGGCCAAAGCATTGCATCATGCTTTCAAAGCTTCATGCATCATTTGGTAACAAGTTCCATTCCACTTTGGGACATTTGAGATCTAACATTTTGGAAGTTGCAATCATCAAATCCAAATGATTGGTGCTTCCATCTCAGTTTCACCGTAGAGGGCACTAACAAACACCAACATCTTCTTAAAGTTAAAGTTGTTTTAAAAAGAATTAAATACATACTTACTGTAAATAAAAAACTAAAACTATAATTTCACTTGGAAGGTGAAGTATAGCTTTCACATTTTTTAAACAGTCCAAATCCCAAAGATATTTTCCTATGTATAAGTATAAAAAACAACTGAATATAATTCATAATTAGCAACATGATTTACAAACAAGCTGTATATAACATCCATCTTTTTCATTTAGTTTGAAGTATGGAACAAATTACTGCATGACAAATAATTATTTCTCAGCATAAGATTAACTCAAGAGACAGCAAGTGTCATGCTGCAAAGAACCTTGTTTAAATTCAACCTCAAGCCATCTCATTTAAAACATTCACTGACACACATTCGTCTTTACTTACTTATGGTATTGTAACCTTAGAATCACCACTAATTATCTCAGCAATGACAAAAAGTGCAACACTAAAAAAATAAAGAAATTTGTCCCTGTTTTAAAATGTTTTAAAATGTACATACTTATTTAAGTTCTATTTTACAGTTGCTGCTGAGGGAGGGTGAAATGTACATTTATGGGGTCATGGTGATTGATGGTGACGGAAAACCTTCTGCCACATTGCTTTTCAGACTTTTTTGTAAATAATAACAGTTGTTTTTTCTGATTATCAGTTTACTGCAGACTAGAACATGCTGGATGAAAACATTTAAGTGACAGAAAAGTACTCAAATACAGTACTTGGTTACATTCTACCTATGCATCGAGGTATAATGATCAGTGATTTATGTCAGGAACTGAGAATTGCTGTTTAAAGGAATTATTTTCATTTGTACTTTTAATGGTACAATATTCAGATATTAAAAAAAAATCCCAAGTCACTATGTATCCATTTCTTAAGTTAGTGGAGGGAACACTGACTTTTAAAACATGTGCAACTGACTCTCTTAATAAATATCTTAATAACGGATTACTTCATGCATTAATATTTAGACAAAGTTATATGACACATACAAATAAATGTAACTATTCGGAATTGCATTCTTTTTAGCAGCTTGTTCTCCTTTTCGGTCGTTTTAAATAGAAAGTCAACGTTGCCAGTTTAGACGATATTAGCATATGAAATGTGCCCAAGTGACATTCGAACTTTCCCTCCTTTAGCCAGACAATTTACATCACCAAGCAAACCAAACAACTAACTGCTACGTTTGCTGAAGTAAAACGTGCTTTAGTTTCACACGGTGAGCCCTTCGAGGTTGCAGCAGTTATTTAAAAATCCCATATAAATAGAAGAGATATCTCCAAGTTTGAAGCGAACACATGCAGTGACTGTAGGGGGAGAGCAATAACAACAGCTAGCATGTAAGCTACACTGACAGCTGCTGCTCTAACGTTAGATATTCGACGCCTGACCACGACTAAAACACAAACATGGGCGGGGTTTACTGCACATTTATTAAACATTTTAAAGTGTGTCAATCTCCTCAAAATGGTTTGGGTTGGTTTCTATAAAAAAGGGGTGCAAACGGTGTAGAAGTGGAATGAAGTGAAGAACGAGTAAGTTCTGTTACAACACACTGTGCCTCAAGTTTACAACGTTCAGGATGAACCATCCAGTGTGGAAAGTGTCTCACCGGTGGGGCCTAACGGCTGCTGCTGCCCGTCCTCTCCGAATATCAGTCGGAAGTCCAGCTCCTCATTCCCGGGGCAGTTTGCAGTAGTCATCGGGTTTGACAGCTCGGGTTTTACCCCGCCACTCGACCGTCGACCGCTGGAGCAGGTTATGCTTTCCTAAAATATCGTCACATTTACCGTCTGTCTGCCACGACGTCGAAGTTTAGGTCATTTAATTGAACCCACCAACAGTAGTAGCCATTCACGGTTTCCCTCTCGTTTGACAAAATCCAAAATAGGAGTCTCCTCGTCTCCTGGTAGTTCAATTCTGGCTTCAACTTCAGAGAAAGTCGGCTGCCCCCTTTCTGCCGCCGCACTCTCTTTTTCTCCGTCTGCTCAAAACCAACCCTCTGTGTTGCGTTTCACGCTCGTTATAAAGTCGACGAAGTGTCCGGAAAAAGCCGCTATGTGTCTGTTTCCTCTGTCTCCCTTCTGTCTCTCCTCTCCGGAGCTCCAGAGCCAACTTTTACTAACCCCGCGTGACAAGGCAGTTCACTGATGATGTCAGCAGACACGACAC
>CAAKHB010004404.1:48487-69996 GCA_901007665.1 Aeoliscus strigatus
CCCCCCCCCCCCCCCCCCCCCCCCCCCCCCCCCCCCCACACACACACACACACACACACATACACATCTGATATGGAACATCTGGCTCTATCAACCAGGTTTTTAATGTTTTACCGAAAGTTTATGCAAGACTGATAATTTATTATGTGAATCACAATTGCTTAAAATGGTACAATAATTATCTAATTATTGTACAGTATTTGTACAGTATTTTTGAATGTTTATGATCAAAACCATTTATTTTGAAGAAAAGGAAATTCCGTCCACATTTCTCAGTTTCTCTATTATTACTTCAAACACATTCAAATAGAAATTGGGACAAATATCAGATATACAACTGCTGATAACTTTTCATGTAAATCAGTCACTCTGATGACAAATTGCACACACAGCAGAAAACGCCCGCGTATTTTTCTGACACAAACACACCATGTACCTATATGTTACAGGCATGTGGGCGTACAGACGGGCGCTCAGCTCACAAATGCTTCTGAAAGCATCAATATCACATTTCCTGTGGTCTTTACTTCCAAGCAAAAGCACAAGATTCAGTCCTTTGACGTATATGTCATCCTCTGAAGTAATTCTTACCCAACATATGTGCTTCTCTTTCATAGTTCATGCTTGGTGTCACTTAGTTGCATCATAATTTTTCAGACAAAAATGTTGCTTCATTTACTGACAATATAGTAGGTTTATCATAAAATATCCCGTTCAAGTAATTTCGATCGTAACAAGTATACAGATTTACATAAAAGTCTTTTTCTTATATCACAGTCACCTGACTAGACTGAACTTTCTCTTCTGCAGTCGTTCAGACCCACCCAAGTCTAATTCATTTCATATGCACTATCTTTGCTGATGACCTTTGAATGGAGAAGATAAAGAAAACAAATTGTGTGGGAGGCTGCAGATGTGGTTATGTGATATTATGATGTAAAAAAAAAAGTGAAGTGAGAAAAAGCAGCATCCTCCCCCACACTGATCCTGTTTGTGAGGTGTCTCTTTCAAGGATTGGTGTTTGCACATTCTGCACAAGTGCATCAGCAGGCGAGAAATGTCAACAAATACCAGACCTCACACCTGTAGTAGAATGTCAGCTGATAAAGATTTAAAGGTTCTTTCAGTTGATGACATGTATTTGTATGGGTTTAATAATTTGTCTGAATGAAATACAGTTTATAGATGATATATTGTTTAGGAGGCAGTGGTATTATTTATTTTGGAAAAATGGGTTGAAGACTTTTCAAGTCAAATATTGCATATTTAGAATGTGTCTCATTATGACAACTCTGGTTGTGCTGGCATGACGTGGACTGATTTATACTGCCCTCCTATGTTCACTGTGTGAAACTAAACCTTAGATGATGACTGGGGCAGACAATTACTGGAAACACCAGAAGAATTTGCTTGACTATAAATTCTAACTTGTCAATGATAAAGTGTCTTAAATCTTATTTTGAAGTCAGAGAGTGAGATCTGCTTGGTAAGTTCAACGACATTCAGACTAACCCTGCTGTTGTTCCTACTATAAATCAATCAGTGGGGTGATTCATTCAGCACATGGGAAGGGCTGCACATCAGCAGCTGATGTATGATCGATGCGAGAGGTGATAGTAGGACTGATGGTGGTAGGACTTTCATGGTGAAAGTAAACATATCAAAGAAATACATGAGCTGATGAAAATATCCAATACAGGAAAACTAATGGAGGCTTTGGGCCCTTTGTGAATGCGACAGGAGATTAGTTTCCTAATATTATCAAACGTGCAGTGACAAAGCAGCAAAACTGGATTATCCCCTAAGAATCCCACAGACCAGCATTCAATATTATGCCTGATTTAAGCCTTTAATTAGTGACTTATAAAGAGCAGACTCTGACATTGTTGACAGCATAAATAAGCGCCATAAACATACCAGTAATCAGATAAAATGGCCCTGAATGAATGAGCCGCAATTTATTAATAATTAATAGTGTGTGTATTTTACATGGTACATTGCCAGAGGCTCAGCCTTTGCTGGAGAGGTCCACAGCTCAGAGTCATGTGGATAGTTATTGACGTTGTGTTGTGTCGATGACAGTGCTCTTTCTCACCCTCCGTTAATCTATTACAATCTCTGACATGAATGTTCTGCAGGCATGGCTCGTTCACTTGGCCAGTGATGAGTTGATCGATCGACTGTGAGAACAGACACAATGTACAAGAGCTTTAACTAAGTTAGGAGAGCTGTTGTTAATTGGTCTGCTGGTTGTGCACTTCTTTATAGTATAAGTATACTGAGCTGCTGTCATTATCCTCAGAAATAAAATACAAATAATAATAAAAATACATTTAACAAAATCAAAACATTAGTTTGATATAATGAAATATGAGTCTGGTATATACATGTTTAGATTATTATGCATAGAAACACGTGTATCTTGTAAATGTAATTCAAATACTTTAAATTATGTTTTGGAATAAGTTGTCATGCTTTCTCATGGCATTCAAACATTTAGAATAAAACGTAGTTTTATTAGGAACAAGGTTTGTCTGCAACATTTATAGTTTATGTTTCCAAATTCCTGTCCCATAATGTTAATACAAGTATTTGACAGTGTTATTAAATGAAGTAGTATGTATTTGACATTTGCTGACAGGCTTCAAAGTGACGCACATGTAACCTGCATCATCACTCCGCGCCTTGGTACGTCATCAACACTCGTCCGGCAAGCATGGAGAATCCGACGCGCCGTTCGAGATGACAACAGATTACCTTTTCCCTTTTTCCAACTGTTTGGGGTGTAACATTGGTAACGCTGTAATAGTTCCGTCTTATCTCGAGGTTCTTCTTCAGTGTTTTGGCACGTCTCTTTCTGTCAGCTCCTAGATGCTAACTAGCAAGCTGCTGCAGTGACACAATGCGGTTCCTTAAAGTCGGATTGAATGCTCTTTCCCTTGCGCCAGTTTACGGCTCTAATGTTCTTCGCGTTTCGTCTTACTTCTGTGCGTGTTCTTCTGTCACTCAAAGTCGACGTTGTCAAACGGCAGCTCCGGCGGCGGAAGAGACCGCGGTCATCCGAGTTCCTCGGTACGTCCAGAAACGCGTCGAGAACGTGAAGCAGACTCGAGGCAAAAACCAGATCAAAACCACCCGAGCTGGAAAACTGCTCATCCAGAGCAAGAACCCTGATCGCAACCAATCTGTGGGATACATACTGGGGAAGTTTGAGGAGACGACGCTTTGTTCCAAAGGATGGAAACACAACAAGTCGTTTGGTGACTATTTTACCATCAACAACATCCGGTCTGTGGCACCTTTTGTTGCTGAAGGCCAGAAGGAGGATGCTGAACAGACACCACCAGGGACTTTTCATAGCTTGCGGATATGCAATGAACTGGTGGAAGCTTTGGACAGAATCAGTATCACTCATCCTACTACTGTGCAACTGCAGACCATCCCGAAGGTTATGAAAGGTCACAACATCCTCTGTGCGGCAGAGACGGGCAGTGGGAAAACACTGAGTTACCTCCTGCCCATTGTTCAGAAATTACAAGGTGAGAAAGAATCAGACCTGAACAGTGACGGTGTAAAAAAGATCCGCACTGTGGTTCTTGTTCCCTCCAGAGAGCTAGCTGACCAAGTAGCATCAGTGTCCAGAACCTTGTGTGCTCCATTCGGCTTTCTGACAAAGACTGTGGGTGGTGGGCGAGGTGTAGGACACATCAAGATGGTCTTCAAGACAGGTCCACCGGATATTCTGGTGGCTACACCTGGCGCTCTGGTCAAGGCCCTGCGGAGACGCTGCCTGGACTTGAGCGAGCTGAGATTCTTTGTGGTGGATGAAGCTGACACCATGTTTGACCCCAGCTTTTCTGGTATGTTGGAGGACATCCTGCTTCACACCCAAATCGCCAGTAATCCCAAAGAAACACAAGGCTACGGCTATAAAGCCCAGTTACTGGTTGTTGGTGCCACGTTCCCTGGTGGGGTTGGGGAAGTTCTCAGCCAGGTCACAGACCTAGGCAGTATGCTGGTTATCAAGAGCAAGATGTTGCACTTCCTCATGCCGCATGTGAAGCAGACGTTCTTGAAGGTAAAGGGAGCAGACAAGATCCTAGAACTCCACCAATCTCTGAAACAGCTTCAACAAAATAAAGCGGGGGGTTCTGTTTTGGTGTTCTGTAACAAGTCGTCCACCGTCAATTGGCTGGGATACTCTCTGGAGGAGATGGGAGTGCAGCACGCACGTTTGCAAGGGGAGATGCCAGCTTCTGTGCGGGCTGGAATCTTCCAGTCCTTCCAGAGGGGCGTTGTCAGTGTACTGATATGCACAGACATTGCCTCGCGTGGCCTGGACACGTCTCAGGTGCGCTTAGTTGTCAACTATGACTTTCCTGAATCTCACACTGACTACATCCACAGGGCAGGGAGGGTTGGGAGAGCAGGGGGAGTTGACGATGGGGAGGTACTCAGCTTTGTCACTCATCACTGGGACGTGGAGCTTGTGCAGAAAATTGAGATGTCTGCACGTAGGAGGACTTGTTTGCCTGGTATGGAATCTCATATCCATGAGCCAAAGCCCAAAGATGTGGCACAAACAGAGGAGGAGAAGTACTAACAGTATGTAGGAATGTATGACGTTTGACACGGAGTCACTGCAGGTTTGCAGCATTACACAGTTATCATTAATGTCAGTCTTAAAAGAATTAAGATATCTTTGAAGTGTCACATTTGCCCTGGTGTATTTTTACTGACATTACTTTGATCAAATTTAAATGTACACAGCATTCTGGAAAAATGCACAAACGTCTTCGCAGAACAGAAGAGATTATCGCTCATTTGTTATAAAGTTATAAACTTTAATTGGCTGGTAACTGTTTTTCTCTGCCTGAGCCACACAAATTAACACAAAACCAGATTTAGAAACAGCAATGATCGAACTGTCGCTATTGCCTGGAGATATTTTTGTGAAAACTGAATGTTCTCTCTGTGCCTGCGTGGGTTTTCTTCAGACTCCACCATCTTCCTCCTGTCGATGCTGTCAGATTTGTCACTGTTTCATGTTTGATTGTGAGCAAATAAAAATAAAATAAAGTATAAATTGCATAATATACGGAATTGTCTTTTGAAGCATTTTAAATGTTTTATGAATTTTCATCAGCAGAATAACAAAAAGAACCAGTCATGTGTACAGCATACATTTAACCACAAGGTGGTGGCATTCGTCTAAATTTCACACTGGAGTGAGCCAAAACTAATTATGCATATTAATTATTTTGGATTTTATTCATACATTACAGTGTTGATGGAAAGCTGGTTCTAGTAGGGTGAGTTTCAGCAAACTTCAGTTTCTGTTTTATAGAAAGTCAATATATGAGTAAGAACTTGCGGTCAAGTTGAGCAGCAGAACCTGACATCTCTTAGGTTCTGCGGAAAGGGTTTAATTTACATTGTCAGCCAACATCATAAAGTGCAATTTGGTGTAGTAGCTCAACCTGGCCGCAAAGCACCAACATACTCATGAAAAACAGGAAAATAAAAAAAGAATAAATAAAACAATCTCCTTTTGAAAAGACATGATGGAAGCCCAAACTGTGATGTTGGGCTATACAAATAAATTAAATTGAATTGATGTGCTTTCTCCATCACCAGTAGCTGCTTGTTGACAGAAAAGAAGTAAAGAAGTATGGATATGAATGAACATGACACTCACGAATTAAAACAGGATTCAAACTGCTTGAGTGTCTACTGTATTTAAAAAGACATGATGACAATTGTCATCCCTTCAATTTGTTTTCATAGTTTGGAAAAAAAAAAGGTTGTTCTCACAGTTGATGCCTGCTGAAATGGAAGTGTGGGGATTACAAGAGCTGACAGACAGACGTGTTGACTGCTGTTGACAGTAACATCAGAATGTCTGGAATTTAACTGTGATCCTGTGTCGGGGGGTCAGTGTCTTCCAGCCTGGCCCCATTGTAGGGTTGCATTTCACCCAACTATACCCTGACAACAAGGATGCACTGTCCACATATAGCACTAATGAGGAGTGTCGCCCTTCACTCAGCTTTTTTTTTCCCCTTCCAGCAAGTACGGAGGTCATAGCACATATTTTGAATTAGTCCCAGTATTTACTACACACTTCCCACAAAGATTTTCCACACACATAGTACTGCAGCACTATGTCATGCACCATATTGTAATTCTTGAACTATTCACAATTGTGCTGCATTATATTTGATTTCAGTCCGTTTCATACAGTTCAGAAATGTTAATAATGTAGTGAAAATATCTATCTATCTATCTATCTCTCTATCTAAATAGGCAACTGTTGATTACCTATGTGTTAAGTGTGCTTTTGACAAAAAGGAATTCTGCTGTGGAAACCTCTGTTGCTCTGTGAATTATGGGTACATGGGTATTATTATTAAAAATGGCCATGTTTTTCTATATTTTACAGGCATTCATCTGTGTTTTCTGTCTGATCACTGATTTCACATGTGAATGTTGCTTTGACAGTCTTCTTCATGTCACCCTCCCCTTTCAGACTTTTCATATTGAAATGATCTTGTTTCTCACATACGTCAAGTTGAGATGTCTGAGACTCACAGACAGAAATGTTTAAATGCTTTATTAGAACATAATACTGATCGTAACTGATCAGAAAGAGCAGCAATAAAATCTTGTATATAAATATAATGAATTAAAATTGTTAAACAAAATGAGCCATACCAAACATTCTTAACATATCAAATAAAAAAATGAGAAAAATGCATTAAAGACATTCAGGACATCACAATTTTCAACAAATCCAAACGTTTTTAAAAACAAATGTTCTTCCAGGGGACACCGGGGATGGACGAATGGACTACAAAGCACTTGGTCCATTGATAATGACGCATTTCCTTTTTTGCTCCACCGTGGGATTATCTCCCCCCTCCCCATTTACACACACACATGCGCTGCTGCCCACACACACACACACACACACTACCCGGCCACTCGGAAACCTCTCTGCACGGAGGATCGTTCTCCGCTGAAGAGCGGGACTGTCGGCGTCTGCCCCGGGCTGCCTGCCTCCGATGCCCCAGTGGAGGACCTGAAGGTACGTTGGCGCTGTGATCGGCTTATTCTGCTGCCCATCTCCCTCACTGCACACACACACACACACACATGTGTCGGACCCTTGTGTTTTTAATGAAACTGCACTGATGTGTGTGTGTGTGTGAGTGAGTGTGAATCTCACTTCTTCCCTTCCTTCTAAGTTGTGATGCTTCGGTGAAGCAGCGAAACTTGTGTCGCCTGTGAACGGCGACTTCTCCCGGGCTGCTGGGGGTCGTCTAGTCCGGTGACGGCTGGTTATGTGGGGGTGTGTGTGTGTGTGTGTATTTGAACCCTGCAGAGTGGAAGCGTGTGGGAAAACGGAGGCTGGTTGTGTGCAGGGGCGAAGCGGCGTGGAGAGTCACCGGTGGGGCTGCAAAAAAAACAAAAAAAAAAAACCCAAGTTCGATTGCATTGACCACGGACAGAGCAGCAGCCTCCGCCATGTTAACCTACCGTCTGTCAGTGAAAGGAAGGGCGAACTTTTTGGATTTTACCTGAGACAGGAACGACCGACCGAGTACGGCTGCCACCTGTGTGTGTGTGTGTGTGTGTGTGTGTGTGTGTGTGTGTGTGTGTATGTGTGCGTGCGTGTGCACGCCGCGTGAAGACGCAGGTCCTGGAAGGTGAACGCGTCGTCTTCGCTTCACCACAAACCGTCCCGTTTGCAGGAAGGAAGGGGGTGTATTCGCCCTTTCACCCGCGAAGGTGATGATGTGAGCAGCGTGGAAAATAATTTCTGGATCCTAGCAGCAGCTGCAGCTGCAGCTCCCAGGCATGTTTGTATCCCGCGTGAGGACTGCTGCCACACCCCTTCAGATATACAGAGGCTCTGGTATCAGTCCACATGCATGGTGAGACACCATGCATGTGTCAACATCACATATGTCAACAATGAAGTTGATGTACTCCATAGGAGTGTTGCATTGTGACGTCTGCTTACCAGGAGCCATGAGAAACCTGACATGTTTTGATGTGCTGCTAAAATTGTGGTGGCAGCGAAAGTAAAGCCCCTTTCTATAGCTCCCATCTTTCCTGAGTGACCCCCCCCCCCCTTGACTGCTCCCTTCTGGCTAGGTAGACCTTAGCATGTCAGAAAAAGAGTGTGACCTTCTAGGCTGCAGGCTCCAGTGCAGGTAATGTGCCGTCTGGTGTGTCACACATCCTCAAGGCATCCTACATCATCACATCATATACACTGTGTGTTGTGTGCAGTAGCCATCAGTGGTCATCATCTGTTTGAAGACAGTTGGAGCAGAGAGAATGCCATGGGATCTTCTCAAGTTACCCTCTGTTAAAGTCTGTCCTTTCAAAATGGCAGCTCTGCTCTAATGAGCCAGGCCCCTGTTCCTCGACACCGGGTGGCTTCTGTTTCCTCTGTGACGATGTCATTTTCTCTTGCCTTTCTTGTTAACTGTTAGCATGAGCTGCTGCTCAGTATGCGGCTCCACCACTCGTAACAACATCACTTATTAAACTGACCACAGTCTGTCTAGCCTGTCTGACGTAAAAATGGCAATCAGTCTTTTCCATCGTATCAGCAATGGACTGACCTTTAGAGAGAGAGTGTTTATGCATCCAGGATTGGAATAGAGCTAATTTTTGTGCAAGCAGACTGAGCAGCGGCGTAGCTGTTCGCTCCTTTAGTGCTGAAATCAACAGAGTAAGAAGTGCTTGAAATCATATTTGATTGACAGGTGATCAAACAAGCATCTCATCAGCTGCATACGTCTCGGTCATTGATCCGGCCCCTTTACCTGCATCCCCAGTGACAACAGGAGTGTCATCACACTCATCAAGTGTAATTCCTGTCAATAGGTGGTTTAGTCGATGCTCTTTTTATGTCATGTGTGGTCGAGGCAGAAGGCCATCCCCATGTAGCCGTGGCTCTGCCTGAGGTTTCTGAGCCTGTAAGTTTGTCCTCACCTCTGTTTCCAAGACACAGACTTCATAAGATTATAATTTAACGTGTGCTTGGATATCCTTGTTAAGGTTTGCTGTTTGTTTCACACAGTTGCTATATGAATGATTATTGCTGGAATTTCACAGTTTCTGTTTCTCTGATTTCTCTGATCTCCCATCCTCACCTGGATTTTTTTTTTGTTTGGATCCCAGCCTCTGAAACAAATGGTTTTATGTCATTGCCAAGTTGGTAACAAGGCATCAGTGCTTGGCTGCCAAGATGTGGAAAAAGACTAAACCACATCAGTCTCATGTGATAGTACAATTAGACAGCCTGTCATGCTAAGCAGCTAACCCCACACTGTTTTGCCTTTGGTACCACTTTGTACCCCCAGAGACACCAGTTCATGTGGTTAATAGAGCTGTAGTCTGTAAGTAGTTTTAACTGTATTTTCATGCATATTTTAAAGTGCAGAATCGGTTCGTTGCACATTCGTTTGTCACTTTGTCCATCCTTGTCCATGACTTAAATATTGTGTCTGCTAGAATATAGAATAAAAAAGCCCTGTGGAAGATATTCTGTAATGGTGCTAGCTGCAGTCCTGTGATTCCTCCATATTAGTTGATTGTCATTTGCCTTTTGTTGCTTCCACTAACCCTTTAGCGTCCCATCTTCTCTGAACAGATGAAGGCAGCAATTGTTCCTTAAACCTGTGAGCATACACATTAGAGTGTCTGTCGACTTGTTTGTGTGCTGCTGACATAGTTTGATGCCTTGAAAGCAGCAGCCAGCCGAGGTTTGGAGACTGGTGTGCTGAATGTGAATAATGTGGGGATGTTTGCAGTGAGGGGCCTGAATGGAGACTGAGGAATCTCTGGCCTAGTTCAAGTTGACAATATCACACAATTTCACACTTAGTTGTGACCAAACAGAAGAGTCAAATCACAAGATTCCAATCATGTCTGGTAAAAAGGCCCCCGTGCTTTCTTTTCCAACAGTAAAGCACCCGCTTACTTTTACTATACTTACTTTTATTTATGTATTTCAGTGTCAGACAGAGAACGGTATCACAGGCTTCTCTGTCACAACCGCAATTGGAAATTAGAAGATTAGAGTTTAAAAACAAACAAACAAACACTTAGCTATCACAGGATGGAGCTCAACTTGCAAAGCAGCGATGTAGAAATGAATGCCGTCCATTTTACCTGTCAAACACAGAGGATGTTGGCAGTGTTCCATCCAATCTGCAAAGAAGAACATCAAGTCGTCGCAACTGGTGTCCTCAGTGAATCTCCACGTACGGGAAGGGGAACGTTTAAAAATGCTAAATGTCTGTTTGTATCAAGCAGCAACAGTTAATGGGGTTGTCATGGTGACGGGGGATTATGAAACTCATTGCCCATCACTTTATCCATTCATGGTTATTTAAAAAAAAATTGAGAGACATTTCAGTTTGTTTGTGCTCTTTGTTTACATGCATACAGAGAATTCACCTCTGAAAATGATTCTTTTAAAAACAAAAAACACCGGCCAGAGAGAAGAATTTGGGAAAACTCACTTTGCATGTTTACATGTGCACCAGAACCGGCGCCTGCGCCGGAAGTGACATACGTTTTCATTTTCATTAGGGTACAGTGATCATGGATGCATTCAGTGTAACTGCTGCATTTATGTTGGTACAAACAATTTTGAGCTTCCTACCTTGTGTAAACAAAAACTCTTCTGAAATCGGACAGGTGTGCACTAGTTATTTTTGAAAATTAGAGAGGGAGAAATCACCGGCCATGTGTAAACACTGTCAGAAAACTGATGCGCCGGGCTGATGCAAAACAAGTGTTCATCCCTTCTACTTCACTTTGTCATCAAACCTGGTGGACAGTTGGAGCAGAGGCCAAGATCATCGGCTGAGGTGTGTGCTCTCTGGATGTTCCTGTATAATAGAATCACATAAAGTATTTATTTTCCTTTCAATAGATGAGTCCTGGCATTGTATGCTAGTATCAGCTACAGATCCATTAACCTCAGGTGAGTCTCCTGCTGTGGATCATAGGGTTTATTGAAACAACATGCTGCTCCAATTCATTCTTTCATTCGTTCATATCCAGTTTCAGGCTGTTGGTATATTGGCATAACCTACAAGGTCTGTCTTTTCATGTGTGTTTATCTATCATTGTCTCAAAGAGATTGTAGAAGTCGAGAAAACCTGTGCTATGATGAAGGCAACCGAAAGATGGTATTTTGAAAGATTCCTCCAGTTAAGTCCTCCCAGTTAAATTAGGGGAAATTGAAAAGAATGCCGGCTATTTGTGAGCACACATGTGTCTTTGCTTTCGGGAACTGTTTGTGACAGGGTCTGCTCCAGCTGTGTGTCGGCACACATGTACACACACACTTAAAGTCTAATTGTCTGCTGTTGATGGTGAAAAATGCTCTTGTGCCTTTTTAAAGTTATTATGTAGGACTGAAGTACTCTCTGCAGAGCTTCTCCTAGTACCTTGAAATGTCCCTCTGTGCTAATTATCATTTGATTCATGAATGCTAAAACAGTGTTTTCTTCCAGTGGCTGTACTGTACAACACAGTTTTTTGGGTTAAATGTAAAAGTGCATATGATGATTTTTGGAGTTTTTCAGTGGGGGGGTGCAAAGACAAGTCAGTGAATAGTCGAGGGTAAAACACTTCATTGACTAACTTAGTAGTCAACAGGTCCTTGGTGACATCATCATGTCTGTGTCCCACGACATGCCATACCACGCTAATGTTTGCCAGGTCCAGCTGAGCACGTGCACAGTCTTTGATGTGGCTGATGGCACACGCGCAGTTGTACACCTGTGTCTGCCATGCAGGCAGCCGTCGGGCAGCAAGAACATGGAAGGGGCTAAAGCAACAAACATGACGACATACAACAACAGACCCAAAGTCAACTCTATTGTCAAACGCGCTGTCGTTTGGTGACATGCAAAGTTTGTGCATGAACATTTGGGGAGGAAGTGTTATCTTCCAAACTAGTATCTAATATCTAAGAAAAATAAGAGCCATCGTCTTTCATAATATCACTAGTCGTCACAGTAGATGCTGACTAGACTATTAAAATAGTCATTAGTCCCAGCCCTATCCCAGAGACATGGCAATAAGGTTCTGTAGCTGTCAGGTCAAATCCAGGCTCATGTTAACACTTTCTCATGTAATCTTTTGATATTTTTTTTGGGCAAAGCGAGCCTTCGTGGAGACCTGGCTGGAGTTAGTCTGCTCTAACATGTGTTTCAGGTTGCAGCTGAGCTCGTCAGCTATTACTGGACTCATCTCTGGCAGATATCCCTGCTGCCATGGTTGCAACCTCAAGGCTCATGCCTCTTAGTCACCAGGGCAGAAATGTAACCTAATCAGCTGTCTGTTGCTCCCAGTACACACACACACACACACACACACTGCACCGAGAGCAGAGTTGCTGTTTTTTATGGAACCATGGGTGGCCAACCTGCCTGTCAACCATGCTACGATAAGACACCTTCCCTCTGTTTCCGTGGAGCCTTTTGAAGTTCAGCACATTCAGTGGTGGCTGTAAGGTTGCAGAAACATCATGTAGAGATTGCTGACTAGTGTTGTCGTCAGAACTTCTGCCACAACTTGTGTAGTGATGAAGGGAACAATAAGTCATGATGCCACGTCCCACTAGGTCCTCTTGTCTGTAAGCTAGAGTTAATGATTGTTGTGGTGTTGGTGTTTAGGATGTTCAGCGGGTATTTTTGTGAACATTTTCCCGATGACCCACACATTAATAGGGATCTGGATAAGAATTCATTCAAGTTTTTTGAATTATTCACCATTCGAAGTTCTGGCAGCCCATTGGCTCTTGGACATAGCATACCTTCTGCTATGTCCAAGAGCCCACAGCAGTTGGTTCGAATAATACTAAGCCCTAACAGCGAATACACAAATACTCTTCTCATTCCTCTATTTTTTGTCAGTTCTTTTTGACAAATTTCGGCATTCCGACTCCTCATCGATCCAGTTTTTTCCCTGTGGTGTTTGAAAATATTCCTGTGCTTGGAATTCCCCCGGATGTGCCTGCAGAGCAATGTGGAGCTTTGTTGAGCAGGGCTGACTGAACATTCTGGGGGTTTTTAAAACGAATACCAACCCTTCGCTGCTCCTCAGCCCTTCATCAGCCTGGAACGTCTATTCTTGGTTTTCCCTTAAGGATGAGTTCTTGCAGCAATGTTTGGCGGTGATGTTTTGTGGAGGACCCCCCCCACACCCACACCCACACCCACACACACACACAACACACCGCCCCATTGGGGACAATGTACTCCAGAGATGGAGGTTTAGCACTTGACTATCCGTTTCACTATATGTATAAAAGAACGGGTGGGGCCGACAATAAGTCAACTGACATAGGAATGACACAGCTGTTTTTAAACTTGATTTTGAAAAGAACAGTGTTGTTGACAGTTCCAGCTTCTCAAACCTACTGCTGCGCTGTTTTATATCACATCAGTACAAACCGAGAAACTTTTTTTTGTTGGTGTAAACATTTGTATACCAGGATAGTAAAAGTATCTTGGCCCTTATTGGGAGAATAATAAATATGATTTACAGCTTGCAAGCACTAACATTCAGGTAACAGAGACATTCAAATCATTGAAATCACAATTTCACATTTTTTTAGGAATTGGCACAGAAGAGAATTAAACTGTGTGGACAATCCACCTAAACACACAGGTAATGTACAACTAGGGTTGGAACATTCTGGGGATTTTCATGGGAGCTAACAGGCTTCGTGAAAGTGCACTTGAGAACATCTATGCCATTCTTCACTCGCATGTACATAGCAAAATGCTGACTGCAGTTATACTGAGGCCATGCCCCCTACCTGTAGGTGTACTGAGGCCACGCCCCCTACCTGCACTGTCCCCCCTCTGTCATATGCACAGGTGATTTGTAGAACTCTGGACTGTTGAGTTCACATGTCTGAGCCCAGAGCACAAGGCTAGCTCAGCCCATGGATTATATGAAGTGATGTTAATTATAAATATATTATAATAATCATATTATGGTGGAAATACGTTGTGTGTGGTATAAGGTGCAAACATCACATGGAAACATATTCAAACAGTAGATCGCTAAGCGATAAGTCAAATGTTAGCTATAGCTCACATTGCCATTTCTTTGATCATTCATAGAATATTTCCGAAATTCCAAAGGTTAAGTTCCCATGCAAAGTTTCTGGAAGGTTTCTACCCCTTTGGCCAGTCCAGACTAAAGATGCGAGGTGCAACGGAATGGTTGCAGACACAGTGTCAGCAGTTTGAACGGTCCCGTTGCACCTCGGCACTGGGTGGCACAAGAAGTTGCCGAGGGTCTTACCTGTCAGGTGCAGATAGTGGTTGTAGAGCGTCGCTAACATTCTGACCAATCAGCTGTGAGCTGGCGGTAGAACGTGGCTGTGTGACATATCCAGCTACAAACATGTGAACTTTGGAATGGAGGACCGAATGACACGCTGAAGTGTCTTCACATTGCTAGCTTGACGCGCTGTGCTACCAAAATCACTCACAGAAATACCACAGCGAGTTTCACCGATAAGTTGAGTTCTCCGGTGGGTTTGTTGTGCTGATCCGCTTTCAGGCTCATTGCAACGCACCAGTTGCTGTGGAATCAGTAGTTTACATGAAGTACCGCAATGAGCGGTAGGGGCTCGGTTCCTCATGCCGTTGTTGGAATCTTTGGTCTGTACGTATGACACATGCAGGCAGGTCTCTACTTCGCATATATCTCTGGATGTGCCTCGTCTTTCCTTCATTGTCGTTGCAGAATGTATGACAAGCAGAAAATCCTGCAGCACACACAGGTCGGTGCTGCTGTGATAGTTAGAACCCGGATCCCCTTTTTCCTTTCACTCAACCTTTTACAGCGCTGCTTTCAGAAAGCGATTGTGTTCTGTCTCACTCTCAGCTCCTCTCAACCCGACACTGCAGAATCCTGCACACTGGTGCCACCAGAAATAGCCCTTTAAGTGGCTGTTAATGTGCAAGCGTTACACAATCACGCTGTCAGTGCTCCTCCTTGCTCTTGGCCAAAATCTTTCTGTCTGGACTGAACTTACTTTGCACCCTCCAACACACACACACACAGTCAGCCACTGATGTAGCTCGTGGAGCTTGTAGAGTCTCATCCGAGCTATATAAGGGAAACAATTCTTTGTTTATTAGTTAAGGGCAAGCACATGGGAGTGCTGCCAGGCCTCTGAGCAGAAAACCGGGGACAGAAAGAAGACCCATCAAACAAGAGTGCACACCGTCAACACTGCTGCTGCTTTTTCATTTTCGCGAAAGTGACGTCTCATGTACAAGGCTTGGTGTTAATCAAGTGGCCAGAAATAGGTCAGTGTTTGGTAATGCAGCTTGCCACAAAGATACAGTGGTTATATTAGCTGCCTCCCGATGACGTCAAGTCTGGTGGTCGCTGTCAGCAGAGTTATGAGAACAGGGAGGGTGCACATTTGGAGAGATGCCATCCACCTGCTGCAAGCTGCCTGTCGTCTGTTAGCTGCAGAGTGGCAGCGGTCGTAGGTGCGACTTGTCTTGTTTGATCAGTGCGTTTTCATACAGCCGGTACCTGTGAGTGGTGCCGTGCCAGCTGTCAGACGTTTAGAGAGGGTACAGTGTACGTTTGTAGGAGCTGTGTAGTTGGGAATCAGGCTGTTGCTTGAAGAGGCTCGTCCTCAACGTGTGGCTTCATCTGTGCAGGATAAATGAAAAACTCGAGGCGATGCCACATAGGGGCTAGAAGCAGTTGCAGGATCTGCCCTGTGCCCACTTGCGATTTCTCAAAGACAGTCCAGTGCCAGTCTTATCTGCTTTGCTCCTGTAAAAACGGTTTAAACGTAGAAATGAAAGATTACCGTGCGATTCATTCCAACTTTGAGCTTGTATCGTATCAACACGTCTATGGGCAGCTTGTTCTCCAGCTGGCAACCACACAAATGTGGCATTGTCAGATGCGTCTCCTCTGATGGACTCAGGCGTTTTTGTCTTGTGGACTCCGGGTAGAATGGCAGCCTTGTCCTCACTTATCTCTCCAGTGCACAGCACACCCTCCGGGGAAATACTTGGGCGAGTGATGTCTCTCCTTTGAGGACCTCTTCACTGTTACTCGTACTGCTCCAGTCAGACATGCTCTCTAACGGCTGCCAGATTATCACTGTTCGTAACGTTGGCAGGCAAATGCCAGGTGGGAGATCTATTGCTGGCTGCTCTCCGGAGAATGTTCTTCCAGAAGCAACATGCTTTGCAAGGGTGGAGGATTTAAATGCACGTTACAGGTGGCAGATGGCGAATGAGATTTTTCTAGTCCAGAGCTTTTTTTCCATCTTTTACTGTAAAGCATGTGGCTATCTCTGTTATGAAATGTGTAATGCACATAAATTTGCCTTTTTTTCTGTCAGGCAGTTGTGAGCAACATGGCATCCAGGTGTCTGTTGGAATACCGGTGCTTTTCTAGAACCTGGTTGTTGTGAAAGCAGTTTTTTTTAATATATGAGAGGAAAAGAAAACTATTTTTGTGGGAGGTGAACTATTGTCATCGTATAGAGTTCATCAGTTTAGGAAGGATGCTTTTCTGTCTTTTCATTTTGCCAATTAGATGTGAAGGAAAGAGTCACTTTGTTCATGAAAAGATCCATAATGTTTAAATATTAACAGTGGTTCAAATGAAATATACTTTGAAACTCCACGTTTGGCTGTTTGCCGGATTGTGCACAAACCCTTTGGAGGGTTTTCACTCAACCTAGGTATACACTGGCCCAAAGAAAACCCAGTAATGTTGAGGCAGATCTGCTTTGATACAGCAACAAATTGCATTTATTCTTCTCTGCTCTGCACATTTGTTTTTATTTATTTTGTCAATTTTGAGTTCATACCTAGTTTGAGCTGCCTGTTTCTTTCAACATCCAAATCTGTCACAGCAGCATGACATTAGCTGTAGGAGGTCGAAAGCAGCTCATTGTTCTTCAACCAAGTGAAGAAAATTCTGCCATCACCTTCATCAAGACAGTATATCATGTTTGAATAGAGCTCTCCTTTAGACTCTCCTTCATAAAGACAATGCTGAGAGAGCTGCTCACCGAAAAAGCTGGTTATTGTCTTGTTAAAAATAATGGTCCTGTGGGGGTCAAAAGTTGATAACATTCACTGCAGTTGTCCCTATATTCTGTCGCATGCTTTTAATTAACTCCCCTCTTTCCCCTTTGGTGCGGCCGTGGGTATTCCTGCTGCAAGATAAGCTGTCTTGGAATCAGCCCCAGTTTGCTGACAGAGCAGGAAACAGTAGAACCCCCCCCCAACCTCCCTCGGAACCCCCTCCCCCAATCCTCCTCTCAGTCTAGAACCAAGCTTTCCCCGTTCATCATGCTCACTTTTTCTTTTTCTCCCACACGGATCTATCAGTCTCTTCCTCCCTCTGGCCTTTCCGTCCACTCGTTCTGTCGTCAGCCCCTGAGGCCTGCGGGCATGTCGACACCTCGGCACCGTAGTTGCAGGCGGCGTTGCAGGGTTGTAAACCAGCACACAGGCATGTGGTAAATGAATGAAGGCTTATACATTGATGGATGACACTTTCTGCCTGCTGGAATACTTTTAGTTTCTGGGGTTTGACTGTCTAAAAATAATGGACTCGTCTTGGCTGATGTGAGAATCACCTATATCATTTGCGATGATGAGAAATGGTCATGTGACCTTTGCTCGGCTAGAGTTTAATATCACTGTCAAAAGTCCTTACAAACACTGTGTGTGTACTAAAGAGGTTGTAAGATTAAACAAATGAACTGAACATCCATTTTGTAGTTTCCGTTTCTGTCAGGAAATTAGTTCTGACCCATATAACGTCATGTAGTCTGGCCTATAAACGTTTAGGCAATTAAAATATCTGCCCAAGACCTGATTTCATTAAAAAAAAATGGTTTTCCACAAATAGAGACGATATTAAGTTAAACACAAAGATCAAATCAATGAGAGTGATGGGCAGTGAAGCTGGTTCATGATGAGGGAGACAAAGTCAGTCCTCCTTCACCCGTCTGCCCTGTAGCTTTAAAGAAGAAAACAACTTTTTTTACAGGCTAAGTAACTTTATTATTTTGTCGACATAGTTTGTGTCACATGCATTTGAGCAAAACTGAAAAACTTTGCAAATTCGACCAACATGAACATGAAGAGATAAGGATTTGGAGTTCTGTAGTAAACAATCCTATATATATTGCCTAAAACTTTATACACTCTGTGTTATCTTCATTTTAGAGGTTAAATAGGCTTTTTGGTTCCAAATGAATTTTTTCTTGTGGGTGAAGGGCTAAGATGGCTCCTTTGCCAGTGAAGGTTGCAGACCTCGGCTTTGGTCACTGACAAACAGGTTATTGAACATACATGCGGATCCACGCAACTGGTTGTTCTTTTGCACAATGTCTCTCTGAGACACCATTGTTGCCTCCAGTGGAGCTTCGATGGAGCTTCCTTACAGCCTGTCCTTTGCATGTTCTTTCTCTAGATGCAAAGTTTAGTCATTTACCATTCAAATCAGCTACAGTCAAGTCATCGCCATACTTCCTGTGTTCATCGGATAGGATTAAAACAAACGAGCTGGGCCTGCTGCTACTGCCGTCCAACTCACCGAACAATGCAGGAGTATTTAATGTGGACGAGGGGCATCGGGAGCAGCTCCCAACAACTGTGCTGACGAGCAAAGGGGCCAGGCTTTCACTTTGCAGACATGTTGAGGAGGAGTCTGATTGTCCCACCTCAACAGGCAGCCACAGTCCTGTGAGGCACTTCACCTCCTATGTCATGTTTTTCTGGTCGTCTGCAGCGTCTCCACGCCTCCAACCAGATTTAAAAAAAAAAAAAAAAGACCTTAATCGCATCATCTTACCCTGGAATTAAAGGGCTCCTGTAGTTTACAGTATCATCAGCATACAGTCTTCTAAGCTAGTGTTTTAATTATGGAATAGACAAAGGAAGTGGATCCTCTTCCATGTAGTCTGCAGTGTTGGACCTCTATGATGATACAATTGAAAACAGACAAACCAAACACATTTTTAGTGGCAGTTTGAGGGTCAGTGCATCAATGGAAGATTTTATGTTGCAGAGAAGTTATCGTGTGATGGTTGGAAACAAATGGGTCGTCGTCATTTTTGTTATAATTTGTCATTTTATCTTTACTTACTTACTCACTCATTGTCAAAGAAGCAAAATACAGTCTAAACCATCAACAAAGGCATATCCAGGTAAAACCTATACGAGCTGGATGTGACAACACAGGGCCCTAAAATGAGCTGTGTATTAAATGGATGTCACCATAACCGCTCATCACAATCATTGGAACACGTGTGAAGAACAGGTCCTTTCTCAACGCCATCAGCACACTGCCAACACCATTAAGCAGGATAATTTGGCTAATGAAGATGTATAACAGAGGCAATGACATTGGGAGACTTTAGTTGGCAATGTCACAAGATGCAAATGCAACTGCGTCTTCTAGATGAGCATCTAAAAATCGGAAAATGCTGATGGAAACGCCTAAATTTGAACTAAAATCCCCTGATTTGCACCAACTTCCTGCTGTTGGATGAAAACATGTTGATTGGGGGGTGGAAACAGTTTGTTCTAAATAGTTATCTTCGAGATGATCAGTGATTCGAATCACTTTTAGATGGAAACAGTGATGCTGCATCCTCATGACTCCTGTAACTTCTCCCACCCTTCAAATAACTATTAGCGCCCACACTTCGAAACTCCCTCGTCCATTTAGAAAACCTCTGCAATAGCTGTTAATGGAAGAAGATAAGAGTGCTTATACTAATTTAAAGTCTATGTCAATCCATATAGCTGTTGACTAAATTGGGTTTTAAAGGCCAAAGCTGTTGGAGCTCCGCAGCAGACAGTCTGCTCACAGCTGTCCGCCCGTTGAGCGGATTAGGGGGCTCCCGTATCACTGCAGCAGAGATGCAAAAGAAGATTAGGTCAGTAGCTCATGGAGTGTACTGGTCCATCCTAATCTGAAGGCAAACCTTTTTCAGACTGGGAGTTGATGATTTTACTGCATCTCTTAAATTGTGAGCTCATGTTTGTTGCGGAGGAGCTCCAGTTGGTGTTTTTATTTGGGTTGGAAATGGACCACGGTATCTCATCATGCTTGACCGACCAACAAGTGTGAAAGTGGGATTTGGTTCAATGTGGTTGGTGTCTCAAGCAAAAGGAGGAGTTTGAAACCCTCAACCTGTTAGCAACGATACAGCTCTGAAAGATTTACACTGGAGCAGGACTGATAGAAGAAGTTACCGGTATGAGGTGATATTTAGTTAGTGGGTACGTGTCTACTTGTGGGAATCTCTGGCTGCAACAAAACATTCATTTTTGCGTTCAGGAAGTTTTTATTTGCCAGACGTTGTCGAGAGGAACATGGCTTTCACCCGTCTGACCCCCATGGGTGTGCAAATGTTTGCGTTGGTGTCATTTAAACCCAGCCTGCAGCCCATGATGACGGTGCCAGTTTAAGCCCTCTCCATCTGTCTTCTCTCAGCTCTCTCTCTCTCGCTCTCTGGAAGATCGCTCGCTTTAGCCCTCGTCATGATGACAGAGGAAGGACGTTTGCGACATTCCGGGGAGACGCGTTCAAGGGAAATCTCCGGGGCACTGCTCCTTTCAGGGATGGATCCTGGTTAATGAGCGACCGAATGCAATGGGGTGATAATGGAGGATTTCAGTCACAAGTTCTCGCCGTAATAGCTGGAATGGCCTCCAATTCTTGTTCATGTTTTTTGCAAAAGGGTCTTGCAGGCATAAAGCCTCTCATCCTTTTGTAGATTATCTTTAGGATCAGCAAAAAAAAGAAAAGAAAATGACAGTCTTTTTGTTAAAATGTAATTCTCTTTTCCTATTCTGGTCGGTGCTCAAGAGGCCAACTTCCTTTTATTTAGAGCGACAGTCTAAAGGAACATTGTAATTTTCTCACATTATTGCTGCAGATTGTGGGCTTCAGAGATCAGTGGTGTGAAATGGTTAAGGATTTGTTTTAAGGCTACAAAGAACAGCCCACAGAATCCCTTGATTTCCAGTTTTGCATTTTGCCAGCGTGTTGTACTTCTCTCATGTCTTCTGACGGTGACGGTTCTTCCTCAACTCGTGGTTTGAAAACCGTACACACAGAAACATCTTTCATATTAAAGTGTGGTGCAGAGCAGTTTTGCTGAAAACGTGAGACAAACAGCCTATTAAAAGGTTCTCACTTCATCTGCTGCTCCGACAGTCACAGCCCCCCCCCCCTCCTCACATGCTGTAAACCACATGTAAGTTACAAATGTAAACACATTGCTGCCCCTTTCCTGCTTTGCCTCGTCTGCCTGGGTGGGTTAGAGTCCATTCATGGACTTGGGAGTCGAGCTTAACGGGGTCGAGAGTCTACGCAATTGAATTAGTAGCCATGCGCCCCCCCCCCCCCCCCCCCCCCCCCCCCCCCCCCCCCCCCCCCCC
>CAAKHB010004404.1:70016-107853 GCA_901007665.1 Aeoliscus strigatus
TAGCCATTGAGAATCTCAGCCGTCTCAAGAGAGGGTCGGATGGTTGCCTTGTATAGAAGAGAGACGAGAAGCTGCGTGCGTGCGTGTGTGTGTCAGTATCCGTCCCTATTTTTGTGAGTGTGTGTGTGTGGTTGTGTGGTGTTTGATTTCCACAGATTGTCTATACCTAGACCAGATTAAATGGTGTGTCTGGACACAGGGCTCCTGACCCCTTAACCTCTAGCCAGCAACTGTGTGTGTGTGTGATGCAAAGCAACAGCTGCTGTCCAGATGTCCTCATCCCCTCTCCAAAAGGGGAAAATAAAGAACCGAGGAAGGAGAAGTCTGACCCTGAAGAGTCAGATGAGACGTATCTTTCCGATAAGATAACTAATCGCTGGGAACAAACCAAAACCGACACTTGTCTTTGTGTTTTCACGCAGGACTTGGATTTCCACATGCCGTCAGGAAGTCTGACATTGAATTCACCTTGTCTCTGTAAAGTCAAGCAGAGAATGAATCTCCTCTCATCCGATGCTCCTCTCAGGTCGAGAACGAAGCTTCTGAAATAGATTTGAGAGGACGTGTGTATTTTTGCCTCGACTGTGACGTTTCCACAACAAGCTTTGTGTGACTTGATCAAACGAGACGTCAAACATGACGTCAGGATAAAGCATTAAATCACTTCTGGAGAAAAAGTGATTGGTCGTGATCACAGTCTGAAGCTACGTTCACACTGTTCTTTTATGACAATCTCAACACAAATACAACCCCCCCCCCCCCCCCCACCCCCCAACCCAACCCTGCCTCCTTTCCTATGTGCTCCTGAATCTGATACGTCAATGACCTCAGTCTGACCAGTCATGTTGCATTCCATGCATCCACACACACATACCTCTGCAGGGAGGGAGCAGCTGCCTCCCCACAAAAGGCCATCATCTTTTTTTCTTAATCTTCTTCCCTTTATCACTTGGTCATAATCTTGTTGGCTCCGATTACTCACACACACACACACTGACGTGTAGCATCCATATTTATTTCCTTAAACACAGTGTATAGTGTGTGATGTCACATCCTCTCACACCTAAGTGCTCATGTGGTGCTTTCTTGCAATAAACTAACATCAGAAGCGTTTCCCTTTCACCAGGTATTAAAGCCAGCAGTTGGTTTTCACATGAAAGTCTTTCCTTCTGGACTCTTAAGAATTCATCTGGTGATGGCTGCCTGCTTTTATTAAGTCTGTGGACCCATTAAGTTAATTGCATATCTGGATCTGCTACTTTTCCATTAAAGTGTTGGAGGACATGGGCTTCAGCTAGTCTGTGCTGCGAGGCTCAGCTGATGTTTATATGATTTAATCCCCTGCTGCAGACGTCTCACATTTCTTCTCCTCTTCGTATTGCATCACAAATTTTTTCAAACTGTTTTTTTTTTTTAAAGAAATCTTCATAGAGCAGAACATGCCCCTTTGTCTTTTGGAGGGATTTTAAAGCAGCGATGTTTGAGGTTTCACCGATTCAGTGTTGGGGAGCTGATGATTGAGAGGTTTGCTGATGCTGGTGGAAAAAAATGACGTTCTAACGCCACAAGGACGTGGCTGAGAGACAGTTAAGCCCCAGCAGTACAACTGTAGGGAGCCAGCCGTCAGAATACTAAATATTAAATTAAGGAATGCAGGAGCACGTCCACATACTGAATGTCTCTGTGATAAGCCTCAATGTATTTCAGATGGAGCGTCTGGTTGTCCAGAGACATCAGCTTGAGATGGCTGCTGGTCTTTCAAACAGGGGGAGCTAATCAGCTATAATCATAGTATAATCAAACTTGTGCCCTCAGCTCCTTTTGAAGAAAATGCTGCTTTGAAAATGAATGAACATGTGAATTCAGACGCGGAAACTGTAATGATGTATTGGAAAATGATAGTAGTTGTTCATTTACAGGGTATAATGTGTGCAAATGGAAACGGGCTGAATAGCTGAGCAGATACAACACATTGGGCTGAAGTTTGTCTCTGCGCACAGGAAAATGCTCAGGTGCCGGAGTATGTTTTAAAAACTCTGTCAATCAAAAGGGGGTTTCTCCCTTCCTGGTAGATCCTCCAATCAGCATGCAGCAGCCCAGTGTCCTCACCCGCCCACCTCTCCCTGGAAATGATGTATTTTCTGCGTTTATCCAACAAGGAGCTTAGCTGCAGTGAAAAGGAACGAGCAGAGATAAACAGCTAGTTTTGAACCAACTAGTGACGTAGTAATGTGTCGTAGCACACTTTTAATGAATGAAATGTTAATACGGGACACATTTGACCATTTGTCTTAGAACAATCACCTCTGAATCGCTGCATTGTTTGGTTTTAAATAAAAAGTGAAACAGTTGTGATGTCGAATCCTTTGAGTTTGAGGGAGAGATGTGAGGGAGCAGCGTTTCCTCACCCTCATCAACAACTGCCTTTGGTGTTTTGAGTTGGCCCCCCCTCCTTTCCCCAATAGTTTCAGTGGCGCTGCTTCAATCACAAGGGAGAGTGTGTGTGTGTGTGTGTGATAAATCAGATTATGATTCATTCCGTGTGTGTGCATTCTGCTTGTCAAGCTGATGTATTTTATTACACACACACCGTTTTGCCGTATGAGTTGGCTCTGACACATAGATGCTGAAGTTTAGTTAATTTTACATCACATTCCAGCTGTGTCAGATGTGAAGACGTCCCAGCGGGCCGCCGCTTTAATAAAGCTTCATTTTTGGTGTTTCCCCGGCACCGTATTGTCTGTCTGAGCGCGCCCGTGTCAGCGGGGGATTAATGAATCTGCAGGATGGACGGAACAATGAATTCTCCGGTGGCACATTGTGCCTCCTTAACATCGCCACTGCCGATGACTCCACGCGCTCCACCTCTGGAAACCCCAGGGCATCACAGAAGTTTCCTCACCGTTTCATCTCTGCTCCAGATTTCCTGACATTCTCTCACTAATAGTGACAGATTGGCTTATCGCACCATCAGAAGTTTAGTTGTTGATTTTGGTTTTCAGTGCTGACTGAGTGATGAGCCTTTAGCTTGTGTTGCGCCAGCGTTTGCTCAAAGCAACCGCAGTTGTTTCAGATCATCTTTGCCAGCTTGATTTTTATTTGTGTGTGTGTGTGTGCTGAGGAACTATTTTGACGTGTAAACCCACTTTGTGTTTGACCTTTCTGCTCTTCATCGTTCTTGTGTAATGGATGTACAGTACATCAGCTGAACCTACCTCCTCTGTGGAAGTGAGTCATTGTTGTGAATCAGCGACTTCCTGGTAAGAAACCTAAAACCCGTCTGCACTCACCACCAATGTCAGTGAGTCAGTGACACTCATGGGACAGGTCGTAGCTGCCAGAGCCAAAGCTGCCCGATCCGAGGGGGTCCAACGAGCGAGCATGTGCTCAGAGGCCGGATACAGACCTCTAACGACGGTCTCTATCAACCTCATCACCATGCAGCTGTTTGTGGACATCACATTGTTTGGAATTCTTCTGGTCTTGCCTGGATGCAAAGATCCTGCTCTCCTTCACCTGTGCAGCGTATGGAATCAAATCACTTCACCAGTGTGCACTGATGGATTATTGCTTAAGACGCAGAACGAGGGAGTGCGTGGATGTGATTGTTGTCGGGACGGACTGCATGCAGAACGTCCTGAGGGAGAGAGAACCTGCACGGCATCGAGTGCTGGTTTCCAGCCTCCACCCAGTCACCGTGACAGCGTCTCTCACTTGTCCCTGATTTGTCTCCGGCCTGTCAGTGGAGCGGCTGCGGTCCGTGCCATTAACTCCGGCTCTGGGCGTTTTAACTGAGCAGCATTAGACAGGTGTAATAATCCCTTGCGGACAGTTGTAAAATATTCTAGTTATCCTGGCATTGATTGTTCTGGTGCAGAACATTCAAGTCCCAGCGCTGTCACATCGGCCATTATCAAACTGACTGAATACATTTCACTTCACATGAACTATGTCTCTGCCCTGTTGGAAGTCTTTTAATTTTTGCTGTCACCAGCTTCACCAGTTGTATTTATTTCTCTGTCTATTGATCACATTTCGTGTTTGCAAATATAAAAAGAAAAGCAAGTAAATAAAGAGTATTTACAGTGAATAAATAATATGTACAGTATGGCTCAGTCAGCTACAAATACACGTCTGAAATTATAATGCTGAGCATATCTGAGTTTTTTGAACCACATGAGTATTGAATATGAAACAGCATAATAATACATTTTCATGTAGATTCTGTAGGTATGTGACATAAATGTCCCCCGTTTGTGTTTTCAGCCGTGAAGCTCAGCAGACATCAACGGCTGCTTTCCCCTCAGCATTAAGGTAAGATACTGATCAGAGTAGAGACGTGATGGGCACAGACAATGTGCTTGCTGGGCTTGATGTGACGGCGTACACGCATGTGTGAGCTGTCGTCGCTGCAGATGGTGTGTGCAGCATCACTGATACGCTCATCTGAGGAGAAGCCGCAGTTATTGTATTTTGCTCATTAACCCTTGGAGCCTGCACGTGTTTCTTTTTGGGCCTCTGATTAATCATGGTTTAATAATAATGATAATTATACATTTTATCTACACAACATAGGAAACAGGCATAAAAAATCAAGATACAATGTGCCAGATATTATAGGGGATAAACTAAATAGGTGAGTTTTGAAGTGTGATAAAAAGGAACAGAGTAGATCTAATTTAATGTGTTTGGTGTCATAGTAAAGGGAACACTTGTGAGATTTGTTCAGATTTGTTCAGATGTGTAAATACCAGTATATTTGCAACTGGTTAAGAAGAAATGAAGATAGCACACGGTACAAATGAGAAACACTTTTCATCACTCTGTCAAATCTCCAGTCAATATTTGCCCATTATCTCTGCAGAGGGTGACTCCGTCAAATGGGGCGCGGGGATTTCTAGCCAGGTCACATTTCTAGCCAGGTCTTCCCCATGAGACTGAAAAGGGTGAAGTACACTGAACTGTGCACGTTTTTTCTGTGGCTGACCAGGAGGTTTGTCAGGAACTGAAACGAGACCATCACCTGTCTGCTCCTGTACAAACTCACTTAACTTCCATCTTCATGATTTCAGTCTGGACCGTCTGGCAGCGTGTGGTCACAGGTGGAGTTTCTGTCGTGAATGCTCGTCTTGACGTGTGCAGATTGCGCGTTCGTTGTCATGTCGTCCTGCAGCTTCTCAATCCTTCTTGGCTGCTGCCAATTCAAGATGCAGCTGCATTTCTCTGCCTTTTCGTTCTATTTTGTTTATTTTCTTGTGGTTTTCTTCCACTCTGTCTCTTCAGAGAAAAAGCACCAGTGTGATAAATCACATTACATTTCCTGTTAGTCTTAGAAGACAATTTATTCCACCTTACTTGATAACAACACTCAGTGTCGTGCACAGTTTTACAGCCCGTGCATTGGATGTACTGAATAGATTCTACACCTGTTTGTCTGATTGTCTCACTGGTGCTTTTATTGGTGACATTTTATTTGCTGTTTTCCATGATGTGAAAGGCGCCCCCAAATAAAATGCATTATTATTATTTACTACTACTACTGAGTATTAGTTGATTAGAGTTTACAGAATGTTCAGCAGCAAAGTGTCAGCTTGACGCTTTCATCTTAAAGGTAACCGGCATTGTTTATTCAAATATACAGTACAAACCAAACTAGACTCTAGTGAGCGCTGCTAGCTGTTAGCAGTTAGCAGTTAGCTGCTAGCTGTTAGCAGTTAGCTGCTAGCTGTTAGCAGCTCGCTGCTAGCTGTTAGCTGTTTGTCACCTTCCTTCTAAATGTTTATGCCGATGATGCCGAACCAACGATGGTTATCTGTTTCTGAACTGGCAGTAACCATGAACTCCGCTCTCGGGAGTGTCTACTCTTCTCGTACTGCGTCTCCGGCTTCAGAAATCATTTATTTCACTCCTTTCATTGGTTGTTATTTTTCTCTTCCATTCTTGCGGTTCCTTGTAAATTGTCTCTTTATGAACCGAACCACTGACGCTCCTTTGTTTGTTGTTGCTGTGTCAGTTATGTATTTCACACCGTTATGTAGCGTGATCAGCAAATCGGAAAATATTTCCTTTAGTCTCAGTTTTTCCTTTTCGTTTTGCCGTGGTATTACGATGTTTGGCACAATATTGTGCAACCCTGAATGTAAGTCAGGAGCTTGTAAGAAGATCCTTTACGCGCACGTCATTCACTGCTAGTGTACGATCGTTTGAAGCTGACTGATTTCTATTGGCAATTAAATGACAGCGTCTGCCACTCTTTGTAATCCTGCAACGCTCAAATGAGGTTACAGTTGCCGTGCATTTCATTTTTCCAACAATTAACGAGCTGCTGTTGATCTCATGCCATGCTTCGGTAAACATCCAGATTTAAACCTCATAGACTGGGACTCTGAGATAAGTGGTGTTTTTCAGAGCAAAAAGCTTCAGTCTGTCGTTTCGATGCTGCTGACATCTGCATGTCATCATCTTTGATTGGATGAATTCTGCCGGCGGTCGTAAATGGGCCAGTAGTCCTGTCAGAATCTCACCATTATCTGTCTTAAACCGTTCTATGGCCGACTAGGATGGTCTCGTCCTGTCCGCGGTGACTTTGCCTCGCTGTCACTGCGTTCCCCCACCGTTAAACGGTGACGTCGGCTCCTGGTGCTGTGATTGAAGCCAGCTGGCTGACACCATGGTATTAAGTCACCTGCTGTTTGAGGCAGCGTGTCCGAGCCGTCAGGAGTGTTGTGTAATCTCCAGATGTATCACTGCCAAATAGATCAGACCTACTGGCCTTCTGGGCTTTCCTCTTGGGACGCCATCACAGCCTCCAACTTGTTTGTTTCTCCATCCCTGATGAGTTGTGCAGCCTCTCAAATAGGATTTGATCCACAATAAGAGAATGTTATTCCTGATAAAACACAAATATCACCCTGATAATGGTCTAACAAGTCATTTCCTGTGGAATTGTTAAGTTTTATGTTGCATTTAGACCTTCAGCAGCTGCATGGTCCCTGCAGAGCCATTTTCTTCACTACAATAATCAATCTGACTTCAACTCAAAAAGATTAGCAAATATGATTCGCCAGTGCTATTATATTCAGAATGATAAATGCAGCAGACAGTGGCATTGTTATCGAGGAAATGTCTCCGACTGAATCCCTGTATGACAGCCTGAATCACCCTGGCCTTCATCTAAACCTCACAGATTACGTGAATGTGTTTGTACATGCCATGTAACCCAAAAGAAAACTTGTGAAAAGATGACCCAGTGCTGAACCTAAATAACATTTAGGACGAATTGTGCGTTTGCAGAAACACTACTTCATACTTCAACCTTGCAGCTGCTGAGACTCTTGCTGAGCCACTATTGTGAAATGATCTTTGGTCTTTAGGTCAGGTTTGTTATTTCCTCCAGCAAACGCTCCCCATCATTTATTCCTAATGAAGTATAAGCCCTGTATTTAGGGTACAGCGTTGCTTGAAGTGCACCTCTCCAGCAATATAACTACGTGTCCGCAGACGACTGTGATTGAAAAGTCAAACAGCTCTTGGAGGAGCGCTTCTGTGTTTCCCAAGAAAAAAACACAGTGCATGAGAGGAAAAGTGAGCGGGGAATTATGGCGATCTAGTTGGAGTTCGGTCGGTGAGGTAACAAGATCCGCTCACATGAAGTAAACGAAGGAAAATACTGGTAACTTGAAACACAGAAACACAGTGGCAGGATTCAGTGGAGAGCTACTGTACGTAGGCAGAGGCATTATCAACTCTCACAGTGGTGTAGGGGTGGGGTGAGTACGACGTGGGGTTCGCATCGTTCAGTGAAGAAGCATAAATCCAGCTTAAGGCAGAAAGCAGTGGGGACAAAAAGATGCACATGTACGTGAGCTCAGATGGTCAGTTCATCCTCTTCTTGTCACCCGTACGAAGCTTTGGATCTGGATGTTTGACGTCCTATAAGAAGCACCGTGCTTCTCCATCCACGTGCTGTAGCAACAACTGACCTTATTGTCTGTGAGGAAACGCAGCACGCCCTCGTGATCGCAATTTATTTGTGATTCATTGCTGCCGCCACACAGACACCGGCATCCTGTGTCCCATAAGAGTTGATGTTTACTTGGATACATCACAGCAAGTTTCAGTGTGAATACATTATGGGCGTGAGAAGAGCATGCGACGGTTGTGGATTCTTGCGTTTAAGGGGGTTTCACACCTGCCTTGTTTGACACAGACTTTTCCATTTGATCCAAACCAAAGTTACAGATGTGAAAAACTACAGATGTACTTCTCCCCCAAAGAACCACAATTTGGTCCACCCAACAGAGGTGGTCTTGGTCCGGACCAAACTGAACCATGGATTAGACTTTTGCAGTGTGGAAGAAGTTTTTTTTTTTTAAATTTTCCGGGCTTTGACAGGAATTCTGGTCGTCAGCCTGCACACAAAGGAGAAATACCAGAAGTAAACATGAGCTGCGGAGCTCTCTCTCGGTCTCTCCCAGTGCAGAGCCATGGCCAGCAGCATAGCATGCACTTTGACTCTCCTGTCGGTGGCGATAATGCCTCAACATGACCCGGACATGCATCCGAGTCCAAGATAACCGAACTAGGCTCGCACATTGAGCGTGCCATTGTTACCATTGAAGACATTGTTGTTAACTTCAATCAATGTCCAGTGCAGGGAGGCATTGGTAATGAGGACAGAACAACAGAACAACTGCTGGTATTTACGCCGTGTGAAACCTGAACCGAACCAAATGTAGACAGTGTAACAAAAACACTGGTCCAGACATTCACTTCATGTGTTTCACCGGCTGCTTCTAGCAGGTGTCTGGATTGTTGGATGATTAACCTTCTGGAGATGAAAATATGTGAATGTTGTTAGGCGACTAATTGAAGGAGACACCTGAAAAAATATACATGATAGTAAAAGGGCCAAAGTGATCTTGAAAGGTTCACTGGTGGGGCACCGATGGGTGCTGCCTCTGTCACTGGGTAACAGGAACCATCCACCTTCCTCCTGTTAGATCTATGTGATCCGTGTCAGTAAATAGATACCGCATAGCACCTTGGATCATCATGATGCTCATGTATTAGTACCATATCGAAAACGTATCCCGTGGGTGACTGGAGAATGTCAGTGAAGGACGTGATCAGAATGTCAGCATTAAAAAAAAAAGAAAAAAAGGTCTGTTGATGGTCTCAGAGAGCGATGTGACAGTGGGGTTGTAGTGCTCAAACCCCTCATTACAAAGATGAACACACATTTGAGAGTGCAGTGAAGTGAAAACAAGACGCTCTGGAGACCGTGGAAAAAAAGTGAGTCATCACATTGAATGTGTGCGTATGCGGTGTAGAGAGCAGTACAATAGATGCAACATTGCATTTTATTGTTTGGGTGAAAGGCAAAACGCTTCTTTCAGCCTTTCAGATAACCTGTGGCGTGAAAAGAAGCAAAAATCGTACTTAAACTCACATATTGATTTAATCATATATATGTACTGTATATATGAAATAGGACAAAGAAGGATTCAACAGACCCATAATAAGATGACCCATCAGACTACGTGATGATCCAGACTTGTTGGCCTTTTACATTACACCTCTTACCTCTAAAACCTCTGAAGTATATTACAGTCAGCACACACAGGGTGTATGAAGGCTCACATCCCTTTGTGTTTATTTGTTAACTTTTCCGTCAGATACCTTGGTCTGCCCACCTCTGTTTACCTGGAAACACTCCACAATGACAGACCGGTAGAATTACATTTCAATGTGATTCTACTCCGTGACAAAGTGGGTTGAATGTAGGAAAGTTGTTTCCAGTCCTCATAAAACAGATTAGTCAGGCCAGAATCAGCTTCTGTAACCATGGCAACCTGTATTTGAACAAATCCTCACATTGCAGTAGAATAATGTTAAAGGCTCAGTGGCTGTTCTGAATTAAATCTAAAGGAAAGAAACATGGCATTTGGGGGAAAACTGAAATGAGGAGATTGTATTTCTGGGTTAAATGTTCACTTGATGAATGCGTCATCTCATGTGGTGTTAATTTTCTCCCACTCATCAAAGCTGATATGTGTGACAAATGTTCATGTGCCAGAAGTGACTGTAGATCAATTCCAGATTGCCTCATTTCCCTTCCACACTCATGTGAAAGGAAAGCAGAAAGCGAGACGGAGAATGATCACACTCTGTGTTAACGTCACTGTTTTACAACTGTTTGTCCCCCCTGCTGCATGAAACACGATACCAGCGCTGGCATTGCTGCTGACAGAGATGCATCACCTGTCTGTCCTTGAGCGTTTGCTTGGCTCACCCTCCCTCTCTTTTGTCTCCTTCTCTCTCTCTCTCTCTCACACACACACACACACACACAGCAGTACACAGAAAGACAGCAGATGAGCAGTATCTGTCACTCAGGAGGTGTGCGGTCACATGACCTCACCACCAGGCAGGTGGATAATTGTCCTAACAGGCTTTATTTATCACATCCAAGTATGTCAAGTAGAGCCTGTTTTTGTCTGGGATACATTAAAATAGTCTTAATATTATTTATGCAGCGAAATGTCTATTTTCATTTGTAAAGTGATCATTTCATGCGCCACCACTGTCACACCTACAACCGCTTGTTAAAACTGACAAGCTGATCCTAAAAACTGATGAATTGATGCATGTCCAAATATCTTGTCATTTCCTTTGTATTTTACTACATTTGACAAATTATTATGAGGAGAACTTTTGGGCATGCCGATCAGTTTTGTTTCAGAACTAAATACTAAAGAGCAGAAGATTTTTTTAAATTCTTAATTCTTCTTTAATTCTTTTAATTCCTATCTGGAATTAAACGACCAAAGCAGTTCCTTCACTCTCCTCTTTCACTGGCCGCATCTTGACTGTTGGGAGACTTTTGTAGGACAACCCTGAATAAACCTGGTTTAGAACATGTGAAAGGCCAATAAGAACAAGCAGTGATTGAAGAGTTGTGCAAGCTGACAGATAAAGGTAATTCATTCTCGGTTGGTGGTGTTAGAACAAGATGAGGACAGAAAAACTATTGATTCTACTGGAAAAACAAAGGCAGCACAGAGGCCGTAAAGAAAAAAAAGATGCATTCAGTAGAAAAGAACACCGGTTCATACAGAATGTGGTCTGTGCTCTGAGCAGCTGAAGCACATTCACTCATTGAAAGTCAACATGAAAGCAACTCCAGTATTTATGTAGTTCACATTAGTAACACCTCTGATCTTTGGCGTTTCTTCAAATTAATTGAATTTATCATCAGAATTTCCTGGGATGAACGCAGTTTTGTCGAGGTGACGTCAAACACGTTTCCATCCCAATGACACTAACTAGACATGCTGTTGGCTCTTGGAAAAAGCACGGTCAGCCTCATTATTATTATTCTGTGTCAGTGGAAGGACATAAAGTTAAGGTGGTAAGTCATGTACAAGACCATGAAAGCACCAACCCATATTTTAGTAGACATGGGTCTAATAAAACATTAATCTGAAATTGTTAACTCATAGAAAATCATAGGGAAGTCACATCTAATATCCAACAGCATCTGGTTCCAGTTGCAAATGCTTTGTTACCGTTTATTTTTTGATGGAAGTGCAGAATATGCAGAGTGAATACATTGGAGCTGAGTTCCAGTGAATAAGTTCTGTGATGTCAGATGGGGCTTGCGTGGCCATTAACAGATTTGGAAGCAATCAACAAGGTCTTAAATTTAATTCCAAAAGAAATAGGCAGACAGAGAGCCTATTTTTTGTACCAGTCAACTTCCTTGCAGCTGCATTTAGGACCATCTGTTGGCTAGTTAATGAAGAGAGGGGGAGGACAGAAATTAAATCCAGTTCAGTCGTGATATGATGAAGTCATTCCTATATCCTGAAGGAAAAAAACAGGCTCCACATTTGCATGGACATGTTTAACATATGCTAGAATTTTGATTAACATAACTGATTTGTTTGTAGAGACAAAGCTCAAACACCCACTGGGGTGTGTTTGAGAGACAATGCTGGACCGACAACTACCAAAGTAATTTTTTATTGAATTTAGCTGAGGGTCATTATTAACCATTTGTGACTTAATGTTCCTGAACACAGTCCAGGCCTGTAAGGAGATTTTAGTCAGACCTAAAGATGTGATTCATCAGCATCAAAGTGACAGGAGATGGTCTGTTTGCTAGTAATGCTTCAGACTACAAGTGGCCCCAGGAGGTTTCCTTGGGGGACACCACAGGTGTCAGCGCAGAGTAGCAGTATTACAACCACCATTTTCCATGTAGCATTTCAGAAAGCAGTTTCATGGTCAGTGGTCAACATATAACGTGGATGGATCATATCTCCAGTGTGCTCTTGTGTCACAGTTTGTGTGCTCAGGAGTTTTTTGTTCTGTCAAATTGAAACTTTTGATCTAGGTTCCACATTGAACACGTAATGTGTATCACTTGGTTTCTCTGCAGTCCTGTTCATTGTGTTTTCTGACAGTCCTCTTCCTCTTCATTACATTTCCTGGGGCCATGTGGGGTGTCAGATTGAACGCTGCTGTCATATAAGGAAAGTTGTATTGTCCACATGTGCTTTTCTCCTTTTCTGGGCCAAGTGGGATTACCTAAGGCCTGGAACAATATGCATAACATCTGTTTCAACAACTCTGGGAACATCAAGTTGCTAAATTTAAATGCAGAAATGCTGCTGAGTGGTAAATCATAAAAAGCAGATGGACTAATTACCATGTGAGTGCTCGTCCATGTTGAAACTAGGCTACAAATGTGCTCAGGCCAAATATTGAATATGGTCTTTGGTCCAGACCTCCTCTAGAACGGTCCTGTTTCATTTGTGCTGCTCTATTACGACTGACTTTTATTTTTAATTATTATTACTTTGTTGTGCTCATTTATTCATTCTAATTATGTTTTATGGTGATTCTTTTACATTTTTGAAGCACATTGTTAACTTGTTTTGAAAAATGGCTACGCCAAAATTGGTATTATCATTACTAGGTCGAGGAAAAAAAAAAAAAAAAATTGTGCTGTCACGCGACAGCCAATCACTGCTGACAAAACAATACTAGATAACAGGTGCTGTTTGTGGCACAAGACAAATCACAGCAAAGTCAATCCATTGTTTTCCTGCTGTACATATTTTTGTTAATATTATCCAATTTTCTATCTAAATCTAAAATGTTATAGGTGACATTTCACTATAACTCTCAATAAAAAATAATTTCCTGCTATATTCCCTCTCAGCATGTAGATAGGTAGATACTGCAGATGGATGGATAGAAGCTCTATTTATCTCCCAATAGAAATTCACAATGTAAATGTAAGTGGCTGAACTGTATAATTACACGTGGTGGTTCCCCTCTGTTTCAGGTCACTGTGTGAACCGCCAATGTATCGACTGCACCAGCAGCCACAACATGACCGCGTCATCTTTTGCACAGTGAATGTGATATGAGGCCACAAACACTCCCAGGACTTATGAATGCAGATGTTGCTCACTGATTATTTTGATGTTATTTTTACTTTCCTTGATTTTTGGCACTTCACTTTTGTGTCTACAGAAAAAATGTGCACGTCCACAGTGTACCAAGTGTTAAAATACATTTTCAAATGGGATAAAAACAATTCATATTCTACTCTTTCTTTGTTTCAAGCCTCCAACTACATCTCATGGTACACAAGTAGCAGGTGGCGATAACTCGGTTGTCATGGAAATGGCTCAGGTTACTCCATCCACTGATCACGACATTGAGATGCAGTTGAAGGCTATGGAAAAAAGTATTATTTAAATCAGTGTTTCCCAACCCTGGTCCTCGGGGAACACCTGCCCAGCATGTTTTAGATGTCACCTGCTCCTACACACCTGATTCAAATCAACAGCTCATTTTCAGGCCTCTGCAGAGCTTCACTATATCTGTGTGTGTGTGTTTCAATCATGTGTGTAAGAGCAGGGAGACATCCAAAACTGCAGGGCAGGTGTTCCCCGAGGACCAGGGTTGGGAAACACTAATTTAAACATAAGACCAATATAATGTAGTCCCTCACTGACGTAAAAAAGCTATCAAATATGTGTGGTTGTTTATTGGAAGTAAAATAATACTGGTCTCCAGATCCAGTATCGTACTCATTGATCATTGATTGATGCTGTGTAGGATGCTACTGTCAGTGGAGATTGCTGCTGAGTGTTCTTTGTGATGTGAGCCTGCAGCAGATCAAGAGTGTAGGTGTAACTGGTGCAGTTGGGTTTAAAGTCAGGAGGGGGACGAATGCTTTGTGCATATGTGTCACGGTGTGGGTGTGTGCAGTGCTGTGTATTAATGATTATAGATTTGTTATGAGCCTCGTCTGTGTGTTCATTTGTGGGTCACATGAGAGGCCCACAGGTCTATTTTTGTCACTTTTCTTTAAACTGGATGTAAAAATAGTTAGAAAAATTGTGGCTGTTATTTTGGTTTCTTTGATTTTGGTGTACTGATGGTGAGGAATAGAGCAGTAGAGACGCAGATATTCAAATCCCGGTGCATCAGGTCACACACATGCTGCCTCGCGCCTGTCAAGCACACGAACAAACGTTCATACAGCAGGAAGTTAAATGAAGCGTGTGAGAAAACACTTCTGGATATGAACAGTGGTCCCTCTCTTTCTCACGTAATAGTTCTGATTGATAGATGGATACATGATGTTTTTTTTAAATTTAAAATAAAAAAAAAACTCAATTTTAAAATTTAAAAAAACTAAAAACATTCTGCTGGATCTGGATATGAAATTAATTTTAATTTTTGTTTTAAATTACTATCTGTGTTCCACTATCCAATTTTTTTTTAAATACCAAATGTCATAATTGCATATTTTAGTATTTCAAATAATAAATAATACATTCCTTTTTTTTTTTATTTAAATGTAACGGTATTCAGACATCTTTTATCGCTCAGAATTTGCATGTTGGGCGGAGTATTGTTCTGAATTATAAGGTTAACGGAACCAAACAAATAGCTGATCATGACATTTAATTGCATGCACACAATGAACAACTGCATTAATGATTACTGACGGGGCTCTTTGCCGCTGGGAGCTCACCGGAGACGTGCTCCCAGTCTGGATTTGGCAGCTGTCTAATGAGTTGGTTGTACTCAAGTGTTTTGGGGCCTTTTAAAAATCACATTTGATATCAGCAAATCCTTTCTCATCACATGGACGGGGAAATGTATGATAGGACACGCTGATGCTAATCCAGCTTTGAAGGATACTTTGCTTTGTGTTGAAGCAGAATGAAGAAGCTATTTACCTTCTTGTTTGTGAAGGTTTGAAATGAGTGTTTGACTATCACGCAGCGCGTGCTGTGGACCCAAATCCGTTATTGTCGTCAGTTGTCTGCTGGACTAATTGATTTCTTGTAAATCCCTTGTCGGTCTTTTTCAAATGTAAATGCGGAGGATTAGATTTGCTGGTACACACATGTAAAATGTGTTGACAGTGAATCAACACGCACGATGACTTTTTATGCGACTGACTTGAACTTTTAGCTGTGGACTTCCACCTACTGTTTTCAAACGACACCGTGGTGCTCGAAAAGAGGAACCACATTGTTTCCACACACTTCATTAGTGATGGTCGGTATGATAAGACCAGATGTTGGAGGCTCTGGTCTGTCATCTCACCAGCAGAATAACAAGTATCTGGAGAATGTAGGATCGATTTAAACGGACTGTGAAGGTCATGGTGTCTTGACTTGGATGATCTTCGTAGGCGACCGGACTTGACTGCTTGAAGATGTGTCGCCACTCTTCTGAGAAGCTTCTTCGGTTCACCTCACTCCAGAATTTGTCGTGTTCTAAAACTGTGCTGAACTCCCACAAAGTCACCTTTGTTTTCGTTATTCACCCAGTTCGGTTCATGAACTTTTTATAATCCATCCTTTCCTGTCGGGACAATCTATATCTAAAAACACCTTCTAAACTTGTCCAGGTGTTGATTCTGTCTCTTATCAACAGTTCGTAATATCAACCTTGTTTGAGTTTGAATTAGAGCTGAATACTATGGATTTTTTTTTTTGGTTTTGGTATTTCTTTGATTAATTGGATAAAGATAATTTTTCTTTTTTTAAAGCACAATAGTAAACCGAGTCCTCAGTCGTGCACACGTGCTAGGCTAGGTTTGCTCTTCTTCTCATTTTGGTTCCTCTTTGGTTTTGTAATTCACGTTACAGTGAATGTATTCATTGTTTTGTACGTGTTTTTGGTGAATTGTCTCATCCCTACGTTGGGTACTGTACTCGTGCTGCTACCACGGTTGTATCCAGGACACGCAGCAGTTTGTCAATCAACATCATGTGCCAGACAAACACCTTCACCCCCGGATGCGAACACATCTCACATAGGAACCAGATTCTGTACGTGCGAGTCAGGGTGAGAAGCCAGCGGAGCCCGTGAGGGGCTGCCTCTGTGCTTGAGCCCTGGCCCAGACCGACCTCTCACCTTTGACCCTGGGTGCAGAGGGGTCGTGTGTTTCCATCGAGCCCCGCACAGGAGGCGCTCTGTTAGAGAGGTCCCATCTCCCCTCTCCTTCCTGCTGCTGCTTCATGAATCCCAGCAGTGTCCAACCATCTCTGGAGTTTATGAAACACAAAGAGTTCATGCAACGAGACAAGAATGTTCTATGACCGGAAATATGTGTGCTGTTGCTTTGTAGATTTTGACTTGGTCTGTGCAGACTTTATTTGAAGAAGGTAATAAGCTGGAAATTGCTGTATGTGAGGATGATAATGTTTGTTTGGGCTCCGCTTGCAGCCCAGATTTCACAAGTGTAATGGACTCCGTTTGTTTGCAGCTAACGTGGAAAAGGAAGTGACGAACTGTCTCTTTGTTGATTTTACCTCTCCATTCTCCTGCTCAGAATATTCCTTCAGACTCATGTTCTACCTCCGGTCGGGACCAGATGGACTGTTTTCTATAAGTGATAAATCGGTTATATGACTCATAATGAGGGCTTCGCTGCACACGCCCCCTTCACGTTCGTCATTGTTCATGACAAGTGCAAAGGAAGGATGATTTCATCAAACTACAAGATGTCACAGATGCATGAAGGGAAACATTTCTTTTTGTGGGCACAGACAGTTGTCTCTCAAGCGGAGCAGCGTATGCACCCTGTGCCTCCCTGTCCTCCTCATTTCTTCCTCTGCTTTTTGCACAGGTGTAGCCGCAGCCTGCCCACACCCGCCTGCCAACATGGTGGTGTTGTCGCTTAAAATCTGCGTTCGCCAGTGCAACGTTGTGAAGACGATGCAGTTTGAGCCGTCCACCGCCGTCTACGACGCCTGTAGGATCATCAGAGAGAGAGTTCCCGAGGCTCAAACCGGACAGGGTGAGTCAGAAGAAATGAATGCTTCCTTAAATAACTGATACTGTCTCACTCTGTGGATGTTTTTCCCTTCACTCGCTATGTGGGTGTGTATTATTTACATATTAGTTATGTAATTATCATTGTCATATTTCAATGCTTTAAAATCCACTGTGTCTATGATTAGTTTGTTAAATGAGTCTTTTTTTAATACGATAACGGTCACTGTGAAGCATAGTTTTTTTTTTTTTCTTCTTTTTTTTAACTTAGTCATAACTTACTGAATGAGGTTTTCAGTGTTATAACAGTCAGTAAAACGAGCCATTGCAGTTTTTGTCCCCTACATCAAATACGGGCCGCGGAGGAAATGTTCTCTGAAGTACTGATGTGTCGTCCCTCTGCTCCAGCGTCAGACTACGGCCTGTTCCTGTCGGATGAAGACCCCAGGAAAGGCATCTGGCTGGAGTCGGGCAGGACCTTGGACTACTACATGCTCCGCAACGGGGTAAATATTAACCTGTGACACACGCACACATTCTAGTTGCGTGGACGTTCATTGACATCATTCCTCCTTGTGGAACCATCACAACCCCGGTCACTTTAAGATTGTTTCAGAACAAATGAGAAAACTGTCTTTTTTTTTTCTCCTTTTTTCTTTTTTTGTTTTTTTACAGACAGGTCGTGTAAACAGATGTATCCTCACCATTCCCCTGCACGCACACACACAAATATAAAACTGTTGCTCGAAGCAATAAAATCTTTTCAAAATAAGTTGTTCACTATTTAGATAAATTTCCAATATTCTATGACAGGTCATTTGTTTTGTCAGGAAGTAGCACAACAGCTCTGAAGTGACTGTGTCACTGAACATTTGTCCTTTCTTTAAAAACGTGTGTGTGTGAACAAAGTCAGATGAAAGTACACTTTTACCTTGAGAATAATTGAAACCGTAGAAAGAAGTGTGTGTGAATGACATTGACCTGTGTGATGTCAACACACACATACACACACACGAATGCAGATAATCACTGTGAAGGTTCAGTTCAATGTCCTGATGCCGTTTATTAGAAACACTCAGCGATGTAAAGGGCACAGATGCTGGAGGAATTACTGATAAAAATCCTTCAAATATAATAAAATCCACCCGTGCGATGTGCATACAGTCGACACAAATCATCCAAAGAGGAAACAACCGTGAAGAAAAGCGATTAAATAAAAGCAGAGGACGATGCGCTGCCAGGAGCTCGACCAGCTTTGGTTTTCTGTGCCGGCCACCCTCCCTCTGTACATCTGTGCTTCTCCTTTTGCAGCCTGAAATGGTTTCTCCTCTTGAAAATCCACCAAAGGCGAGCTAGGTAGAATGCATGACTGTGACCAATTATTCTGAACCAAATCTCTCCTCATTGTTGTGACCGGAAGGGAGCAGCGGGCCGTGATAGGCAGCCGGTAAATGAGGTTTTCTGGACTATATTCTCCGCTCTCACCACGCTACCTGGCTGCATTTGATCATTTTCTCAGCGGGTACTTTCTGTCTCTCTCTTTGCGTCATCCGTCATTTCATTCCTACATTCCTCTCCTTCTTTTTATTCTTTCCTTTTTGTTCTCTGTCGCTTTCTCTCCAACTTTCCTGTGCAGGACATTCTTGAATACAAGAAGAAGCAGAGGCCGCAGAAAATCAAAATGTTGGACGGGGCGGTCAAAACCATCATGGTGGACGACTCCAAAACAGTGGGAGAGCTGCTTGTGACTATTTGCAGTAGAATCGGTAATATCTTCTCCCATCGTTCATATCCTGCAGGTTTCAGACACAGTTCATTCGCTCACTCTTACGGCAGCATTCAGGTCTACATGGCTGATGCATCGTTCAATAAACGCTCATGTTTTGGTTTCGCTTTTGCCAACTAAACAGACTTGAAATGTCTAAATGAAATTAAAGTAGATGGACAGTTATTCGGTAAAGTAGATGGGTAATTTTACCCTTTTCCTGACTGACAGGCATCACCAATTATGAGGAGTACTCTCTGATCCAGGAGACAGTGGAGGAAAAGCGAGATGATGGGATGGGCACGCTGAAGAAAGACAGAACTCTGCTGCGTGATGAGAGGAAGATGGAGAAGTTGAAAGCCAAACTACACACAGACGATGACCGTAAGTTCAGGAAAGGGGGTAAACGGTAGTTGAGAAGGCTGTCTTTGACCCTGTGACAATGCCCTGCTCAGATTGAACAAAAATGAAAGGACTAACACAGTAGAATATGTTTACATCAGTTCTCTGCAGCATCAGCAGATCTCACTTCAGTTTGTTGCTTCGTTTTGTGTCGTCAGTGAACTGGCTGGACCACAGCAGGACGTTCAGAGAGCAGGGCGTGGACGAGAATGAGACGCTGCTGCTGAGACGCAAGTTCTTCTACTCCGACCAAAATGTAGACTCCCGAGACCCGGTCCAGCTGAACCTTCTCTACGTCCAGGTCGGGTCATCCCCTCAATCTTATCTATCCCTCTCTGCACGTCAGTCTTTTTCTAGAAGACTCTTGCCTCAAATCTAATTAGGTCTGTCAGTTCAGAAATCAGTATTTGGTGAAATGATCCTGATTTTCAGTTGTCGCTCTCATGCGTCTTGACATGCTCTCCACCATTGTTTCATTGTCTCTGCTTGAGAGACTCATGCAGCTTTGCTTTGTTTCATGGTTTGTGACTACATTCCACAGGTTTTCAGTGGGGTTCAGGTCTAAAGGTTGGACTGGCCGTGACGGGGTCTTGATCTGGTGGTCCTTCATCCACGCCGTGATGGACCAAAAAAAATACAAATGAAAACAATTCACTGTCAGAGCAGAAGGAAGCCCTTTTCTTTCAGTATGTAGCTTTGAGTCATGTGTCCTTCTAAGTGTACAGGTCTTGAACCCTGCCACGAGGAGCCGCAGCTGCCATTTGCCGTTCTTTTTGTAGGCCACTTGATGTCACCCTCTGTTTGCTGATTCAAATGGGATTGAATTGAAATTCAACAGACAAAGGAATCCAGTGGCAGTGGTCTCTTAATGATATCCAGAGCTGTAGTCACATCCATTCCCCTAGGTGAGGGGCGCAGCCTTTACATACCCAAAGAATCTCTGATGGCTTCAAGTAGCAGTGACGGATGGCCTGTGAATGAGAAATGGGTGCCTCGGTTTGACACCACAGCACAAATGGAAGTCATCCCCGGATACTTCTCCTTCTTCTTCTTTGAAAAGTCAAGAAAAAAATGTTTATTTGCAGGTAGAAGAATAGACGCTAATGAGGAGCTAATAATGTTGATCTATACCACCCCCGGTTCATCACATAACAGGATTATTACCTCCACCAAGGTTTTATTGTTGCAAAAACTGGCTAATTTTGTTTTGAATGAACTGATAATCGTGATGTTTCGGTCGTCTGCCCTTCACCAGACCTCCTTATACTTAACTTTTAGTCCCATATTTATATGATGAGATGATGAGACAGCTCCACTGGATGGGGGGGAGGCAGTGGATCATGTCATTGACATAGTATTTTGCCACAGCTCTTCCACTCGTGTCCGCCTTCTTCTAAAGGTTTAAACCAGAGACGAGACCCCAATAAATGTTAGAGGTTATGTTGGAGGAATACCTGGGAGGTGGTGCGTGGTGCAGGGACATGCGAATGTAACGTAGCGTCAAGTGTAGCGTCATTCCCATCAGGTGTGACACAGTCCAACAGTGACTTAGACAGCGGCGGAGGTGGAGTGCTCCTCACGCTCTTGTTGGATGTGGCTGCTACGATTCGACAGAGTCTTTCTCATCTGGTCCCACTCAGTAAAATGGTTCCTCGTGTTTCAGGCTCGAGATGACATCCTGAACGGCTCTCACCCTGTGTCATTTGACAAGGCTGGGGAGTTTGGAGGCATCCAGGCTCAGATCCAGTTCGGACCTCACATAGAGCACAAACACAAGCCTGGATTCTTAGAGTGAGTATCACAGGTTACATCATGGATTTCCATTTAATCACGTGTCCATCACAATGTTTTCACCAAAGGATGACACATATTTGCAATAAAAACGTGTTTCCTTATATTAAAACCTTGTTTAAGAAGCTCTGTTGGTTCTCTCCGGGTACCCCGGTTTACCTCCAGAAACACACCAGGTTAATTGTTTTCTGTAAATTGCCGTAGGGTTGAATGTGAGTGTGAATGGTTGTGTGTCCGTCATGATGTCCAGGGTGTACCCTGACGTCGACCCATCGACCCGTAACTGGAGCTCAGATGACGAACGAAAGTATTTGATCGTAATATTTGTTCAAATCCTTTCAGCCTGAAGGAGTTTCTACCCAAAGAGTACATAAAGCAGAGAGGAGCTGAGAAGAAAATATTCCAGGTGCGGACAGACTTCCCTTCTAATTGTTTGTTGGATTATTTTTGACATGAACACCAACATGACAGCTGAATATGTCTGTGACGTCTCTGCAGGAGCACAAGAACTGTGGTGAAATGACAGAGATCGAAGCTAAAGTGAAGTACGTCAAACTTGCGCGGTCTCTGCGGACTTACGGAGTGTCTTTTTTCCTGGTCAAGGTAAGTTTGAAGTGTTCTGTTTCATTCCAGAACATCTGCCACTTTCAGACTCTCGCCTCAAGTTCTTTCCTCCTCCCCGGTTTTAAATTAAAAGAGCGGAGGCTAATTTTTCGGAGTGGTATAGTCGCAGCCTTTTATCTTTTCGAGTGTGAAATCTTTTCTCCGGGCTCTCTGTTAACTGGAGAAGAGAGCTGAAGGAATTACACAGCAGGTGGGGAGATTGTTCAGGTCCACCTGAACTTACAAAGCTTTCCATGCCCCCCCACCCCCCAAACAAAGACCCCAGATGGCCGATTCTCACATACACACACAGTTGAATGTGTAGAATACAGTAGAATCCGCCACAGAGCGGAGTACGTTCTTCTGTGGGTCCTTCTGGGTGTTCTTGTGTGATCCTGCTGACAGGTAAGCTGCTAGTCAGAGCTGAATTTATTACTTACAGCTCCAAAGGAGTAAATGTGACATACCAAAGAGATGTTTGATGGGTTCATCAGATGCACCAGGACCATCTGGGACGTAATTCCCTGGAACATGTGTGAAAAAATGACTCAGCAGGTGTTTGGAGGAACCAGCTCACATCTGTGTATGATCTTAGTAAACTGTACATGTTCTATCACTCGGTCTAGTTTCTCTTGTCTATGTATCCATCGTCTCCCTCTCTTTCTGTCTTTCTCTATCTCCTCCTCTCTCTCTCTGTGAATCCCTGTGAATTTGTCTTGTGAGATCAAAGTATCTCTCTATCATCCCTCTCTCTATCTCTCCATCTATACCTCCTCCTCTCTCTCTCCCTGTCCCTCCCTCGACCTATCTGGTGACGTTGAATAAATTCTTTCTTGTTTTGTCTAACTTTGGTTCTAGATCTATGCTAACCTCTACCATTGCTGTTTTCACACCATGTTTCAAACCGTGGAGACAAACGAGGACAGTTTCAGCCACAAGCTGCTCACAGTTAAAGCGGTGGGCATTGGTTGATTTCTTGCTGAGATACACGTCGGAGTCAGGTTTAAAAAAAAAAAAAGCAGTTGTCCCCTCTTGTGAGCGTGTGATGATGATGATGATGAATGGATAGTTTATGTAGGAGCTTAGATACATTACGTGGTGCACTGCACGACTCCGGCAAATGAAGATGGACATTTTCCTTCTCCTCATCTCCTTCTCCGTCTCGTCTCTTTGCTAACACACTCGTCCAATCGCTGGCAGCCCCGCGTTCGCTGTGAGTTCAGCTTGTTCCTGGATGGAAACCAAATGTTGTGTGTGCAGCTGAGTGTGGACGATTTCCCAGCGAGTTAGACGGCAGCATCACGCAAGCAAACATCTCCTAAATAGTGCAACCGGCAGCCAGATGCTGCTGACGGGAGAAGCTGTCGTCCCCACAGTGACTGATATCATCCTCCCCTCATGCCTGGCTGCGTCTACAAATGCGTTTCCACTCGTCACCTCGCTGACTTTGCTGCTGAGCTCTCGCAGAAAATTAGAGCATTTCAGGTTTTTGCTGAAAATTTGTCTTGACTCTCTGCCAGATAGTCTCTGGCTTTGCTTTCGGCACCAGAGGATGAGGGCAAGGATGAAGTTTAATAAAAGGGAAAAAAACAACAATAACATTCCCTGTTAGACTGAAGCGAAAGCTCTCAGCTTCGTTTCCAGGGGCTCACACAGTTCATAGTTTTATTCTTTCTTGCTGCATCCTGCTTCTGTTTTAACAACAAATTCACATCCAATACACACCTACTGGCCTTGAATCAGTTTCCCTTTGGTCAACTTTCCATCTTATCTGCTCGCCTTTGCCCTTTTGGTCGCTCTTGAGTATAATCCAATGAAGCAGAAATATCTTAGAAAATACCCAGAGAAGAAATGCAGACCATGGTTCCTCACCCGTAACCCCTGGAGGCCCCGCAGAGTTTGAATTCCCTCCGGGATTTTAACACAACTCACCTCTTTGCCCTCACGTCGCAGCACATCACATTCTGTCTGTCTGCTCACGTATCCCGAAACTTCTGCTCTTTCCACGCAAAGACGAATCAGCCAGAGCGCGTAGGAGAATGACACGGAGGTTTAGTGAAGGCAGGGGAGGTGGCGAGTTGTCTGACAGCCTCATAAAGACTCCGATTAAGACGTAATGTTTTAATTACTGACGGGGTAAAGTCGGTCTTTGGGTTTGGATCGACGCATGAATACCCATTTTGGCAGATCGATGTGACAGCATAATGCGTTCTCTGCTACAAGGCCGATGAGCTTCGTTTGTGTTTCATCTGCTCCCCGACTGTCTCCTATTCAAGCTTCATTCCTAGATCGTCAGCAGGCGAGATAATATGAACATTAACGATGAATTGTGACCACAGTTGCTTGTAAAAAGAACTTAAATGGACATTTTCCATGTTTTCCCTCTTTGTGATTTCATAGTTATTTGTAAAGCTATAAAGTTTATAAAGCCGTCTGCTATAGTGAGACTATTTTTTACAAGAATTCAATTAAATCTTGGACTAATAACAGTTATGGTGGCTACAAATGTGAGTGGCGGATCAGATGTCAGCGTAGGATTTGATGACTGTATAAGAGGACATGTGGGTGATAGATTGTTTTGCATTTACATTACAGAAGTGGGGATGAAAACGGTGTAAGTAGTAGTAGTATCTGACAGGACTGATAATATCATCTATGTAATGTAATAATATAATGACAATAATTAGAACCAGTAGCAGTGCACCTAAAGCAGAAGTTGACCGAGTTGTCAAACACTGCATTTTTGTACATGATCTAAAGAAATTAGCCACAGAGGAGGCGTGTAAGGTCATTTTCCTCATTTCATTCCACGCAGGAAAAGATGAAGAGCAAGAACAAACTGGTCCCACGCCTCCTGGGGATCACCAAAGAGTCTGTGATGAGAGTGGATGAGAAAACCAAAGACGTCGTCCAGGAGTGGCCTCTAACCACTGTGAAGAGGTGGGCGGCTTCACCCAAGAGCTTCACCCTGGTAAGACCCCCCCCCCACACACACACACAGACGTCCAGGCTGAGAAACACTAACATCCAAGTGTGAGATCTTCCCTCCTCAAATGCACTGTGTCTGTTCTGTTCTTGTACTAGTTTTATAATTGACAGTGTACACAGCAGTGTAGTGGTAAACCTTGTGCACGTGTGCCGGTCAGTCTTTCCTTTCGTCTCTTCCGTCAATATTCCTCCTTTGTTCCTGCAAATTTAATAAGTGACGTGGATTTAATCTGGACAGACACACTGTCTGCTGCAAATTAAGAGGGATTCTTCTTCTGTGCTGTTAATTCAACTCCGAGTTCATCCGTGCGTTCCTGTTCCACTGTGATTTCAGAAAATCATTTTATTTTATCTATTAACACTTCATGTGTCGTATGACGACAGATGTAACCTCTTTTTCTTCCAGATTCCACTGTTTCTCCTCAATTTAATTTATTTTTTCCATTTATTTGTTAAGATAATCTGTCACATTCATCTGAAGCCAGCTAATTTATTGCTAAAATGTAGGAGCAGGTCTCAAGCCGTGAATAAATATTCGGTTAGTGGCTGAGTGATGATGCAGGGTTGCAGGGTTTTGAATCCATAGTGTGTTTTGGCCAATTCTTGTCACGTAAAGACGCAACGCCATGTTTCTACAGTGCAGCATGAAGTACCTGTTGTGTGTGTGTGTAGGACTTCGGGGAGTACCAGGAGAGCTACTACTCAGTTCAGACCACTGAAGGGGAGCAGATCTCCCAGCTCATTGCTGGTTACATCGACATCATCCTGAAAAAGGTGAGTGGTTTATCTCCAGAGATGCAGACGGCTCGTGATGAATCAGTGGTGCTAGATCACACCTCGGGTCTGTAGATGCTGGTGGTGCTGCAGTTGCACTTTAATTAAAGAACAGCTGATAAAGGTAGAGCACGGATTTACTGGGCTGATCCACTCATCAGCTCAATTCATTACACCTGGTCCATACACACTGTGTGGCCACGCTTGTCTGGACGCTTGTGGGTTTAAATTACTGGACTTTCTTTCATTTGTTGGGGAATTTGAGCCCTTTTTTTGTGGCGCGACACACTGGATGATTTGTAGAATGACGATGAGCTGTCACTTTGTGGTGAAGTAGTTAGCATTGTTTGATGTAATGAAATGTGCTATGGGAATGCAGACTGATACAGCCATTCTGGGTGAAAGTAATAGTGCACCTGGGGAAAGCTCCAGAGATATTGATTCCTGTAACGTCAAGATGATACTTATTGTGCAACGAAACACAAATAATGGGAGTGTCAAGACATGACTGAGTTATGAAGGTAGGGATGGTCACAGCAGCCCCAAATATCCTCAGGTTGTGGAAAAGTACACCCCCATCAGACTATACGAGCAGATGCAGGATATGAGTGGAGGCGATGGTACAGATGTGACTAAATATTTGCTATGTATGTTAGGTTCTGATGTAAAGGTGGGAATGACTCTGACATATGTCATCAGGGAGCCACTGTAACCCCGTGGGACCGCCTCTCACCCAGCTGCTCCGTGTCTGTAACAGAAAATGAACGACTGGAGAATGACCACGAGCTGATTTTGCGTCGTACCTTTGTTTCTGTGCAGAAGCAAAGCAAGGATCGATTTGGGTTAGAAGGTGACGAGGAATCGACCATGCTGGAGGAATCGGTTTCCCCTAAAAAGTACGTACCACTACTGCGTCTTTTCCCTGAAACACAGACTCGCAGATCCACGTTTCTTCCTGCAGCTCCCACAGTGAATTATTAGTGTTTCCTTGTGGGAGCTGTTGTAGGATGACAGGTTGAATACGAGCACAGCAGCAGCCGTTATTGTGTGTTACTCTTACAAAACACATTATCAGATGGGCTTCCTTTTCAATTTCCTCTTCAATACCAACCTCAAGCATCCATCTTCCAAGCCCTCCTTTCACCACATTAATGCTTCCTTAGCTGGACGTTATCCCGAGAGATAATCATGTGAGGAAATTTGGCTGCACAGAACAAGCAAAAGCGCGATGGCAACATTTCCTGATTACATGTGTATTAGCTCATTTACCCACAGTCGACTCTCAGTGGGAAACTGACGTCTTGGCTCAATAGAGATACTTTCCTGTTTTCAACTGAGTGTATTTGCTACAAGTGTTGTTGTATTTTTGTCCCTTTTTCCTTTTATCTGAGCGACAGGCCGAAGGCAGAAGACTTTTAAATACTGGAGATTCATGGCGAGCTAAACTTGAGGAGGTCTTATCTGAAGACAAAGATAACACAGCTTTGTCTTCCAGGAAAACACTGCACAGAGTGTCCCCGTTAGAAAATTCACAGCTACACACACTCACACACACATACATTTACGCCAGTTATTTTATTTTTTATTTTTTTATTTCTTAAACTCTACAATAGAATAGTTATGTGCACTCAGCTGAAAGATGGCGTGTGTCACTCTCTTTCTCGCACACACACGCTCACACGGTGTGGGGATGCCGACGGCCATTTTTTACAGATCCAGTCAAACATTCGCTATTTGTCCCTTTGATATTATGATAGCTAGATAAGTCAGCACATTGCACTGTGGGAATTTTAGGAGAAAGTAAGGCTAGACAACCTTATTTATATGCATGTTTCAACAGAAGGTGGCTCGTGGTGCTTTATAGAGAATACGAGAAAAGAAAAGTTAAACCAGTACAAGTCAAAAGGACAAAACCCTGAGTTTATATGTGAATTAAACCAATTAAATGTGGTACATGTTTGTTCCAAGGTGAAATTCTGACAATCAATCAAATACTATTTTGAAGTCCTCTTAAACCTGTTCCTTCCCCGTGCAGGTCCACGATCCTTCAGCAACAGTTTAACCGTGTGGGTCGGGTGGAGCACGGCTCCGTGGCGCTGCCAGGGGTGATCCGATCTGGCTCCATTGGCACGGAGTCGCTCAGCATGGGCACCATGCCTTCAGCTCAGCAGCAGATCACGATGGGCCAGATGCACCGCGGACACATGCCCCCACTGGTAAGAAGGACAGAAAGTCTCTAGGGTTGATTCTGATTTATTGACCAGCTTCTGTGAATGATGCACACCATAACTTCTTCTCCCTCCTCCTGCAAACAATTAGGCTTCATGATGAATCTTTCTGTGGCAACATTACACACTGTCAGTGTTTTATTTGTAGAGTTCAGCCCAGCAGGCTCTGATGGGAACCATCAACACCAGCATGCAGGCTGTGCAGAAGGCCCAGATTGACCTGGGGGAGGTTGACAATCTGCCTCCGCTGGGACAGGACATGGTAAAGTCACATCCCCATGAAGCACACGTTATGTTTGCGTGAACGTCACATGAACATGCATTGAGTGTGTGCACCGTCATGACTTTGGGTTCTGTCTCCCTCAGGCATCCAAGGTGTGGATCCAGAATAAGATGGATGAATCAAAGCATGAGATTCACTCTCAGGTTGACGCCATCACCGCCGGAACAGCATCTGTCGTCAACCTCACGGCAGGTCGGAGCTGTTCTAGCGTTCATTTCCAGCATAGAGCTCATATACCAAATATCTCCAACTCTCTGATCGGCATTCAACAGGCGACCCCACCGACACGGACTACACCGCAGTGGGCTGTGCCATCACAACCATCTCCTCCAACCTGACAGAGATGTCTAAGGGTGTGAAGTTGTTGGCCGCACTGATGGAGGATGAGGTGGGCGGAGGTAACGACCTGATGAAGGCTGCCAGGACGCTAGCCGGGGCTGTGTCCGACCTGCTGAAGGCCGTGGAGCCAGCCTCTGGAGAGGTGAGCCCTCACACGTCACATCTAATGACACAAACGTGTTCAATTCAGGTCTTTAATCGAGTCGCTCCCATTTCTGAAATGAATGCAGATCTTTTTGTCCTTTTTCTCAGTTAATGCAGTCCAGTCAGTGTAATAGTGTTTCAACAGTTTCATTGTCTATGGTCGTTTTACAAGTTGTTTTGCAAGCTGTGGACAGGGAGATAGAAAGGCACCGCACACCGTTCCCTCACACATTCCACCTGTACCTCACAGGACAGAATTCAATTCCTCACATTACCTGTCACCATCAACGGTTTCATACTATTTTTGCAGCATCCAACAGTTGTCAGTGGGTTTGTTGTTAAGGTACTGAAGGTGCATTTATGTGTGTGTGTGTGTGTGTGTGTGTGTGATACGGCAATAAGGACTTATCTACTATGTTGTGATGTAATTGTAACACAAACAACTTAGTCTTCATCCATAAATTCCATCACTGTGAGTTCGCTACCCAGTCATATTTCATGACAACCAAATCTGAAGTCTAACACAGTAAATAAAATGTGAATCACATAAGGGAAATGATTAAATGGAAAAGGAGAGGAAGGTAAAGTGAGAGTCAAGTGTGAAAACTGTTTCTGCACTTTTATTGATGCCGTTATTAAAACGTGAAAAAACTGTGTAATTAGGTGTCTACACACAGAATGCTGTATTCTGTCCAAATTTACAGCAACAACCTCAAAAATTAATTCAACTTGTCACTTTGCAGCTCCACTGTTTGCTGAAATAGCTTCTCTTAATAATAATGCCGTCTCCTCCAAACTACACCTAATTACACAAACAGCCTGCTCGCCCCTGAATTGTTCTGGCTGCTGTGAATAATGAGCTCTGACTGACGGCCGTGTTGTGTTTTTAATGGAAACACAGCCATTGCAGGAATACTTAGGCAGGCAATCGGTGAATCATTTACTTGTGCGCTAATGAATAATAGAGTCTCTGCATCTACGTGTGTTGCAGGACTTTAATGCTCTCGCTGACCTGTATGAAGAGTTTCTTCCTCTTCTTCTCCTGGAACATTTTGCTCTGGTGTTGATGATGCACAGCTTTATCTGTCTCGTGTTTTATGTGTTATACATATAAAGTAGGGTATATAAGGTATGAAGGTAGGGTTTATACATGACGGTTGTAGGTTAGTTCGACAAAGAAATATCATCTTTCTTTTGAAATAGACAGAGAGGATGACTTTAACATTGTGCAGGTTAGGGTTAGCAAAAAAAAGTACATCACCACCAGATTATGAAGAATGGATTGAAAAAATACAAGCAGATGCTGGCAAGACTTAATAATGATGGGGAGGAAGAGAGGGCCGTGGGACCAACAACAGGACATGAGTTGATGAGATGGTATAACTGACTGGATTCACATTCATTTTACGTTCCAACTTGAGTGTGTGAATTCCTCTGTATTAGCATGTATACGTATGTGCCAGACACCAGGGACCCACTGTAATCCCAGCCTATCAAGCTGTCTTAAATAGAAAGTGTGAAATAAATAAAATGAAAAAAACAACAACAACAACAACCAAACACTGTGCAGGTGAAGTGAAGCCACGTCTGAATGGAAATACAATACCATGCTGTTTTTAAACCCTCCTCGTGTGGTGTGTGTCTATGTTTGTGTGTTTGCAGCCCAGACAGACTGTGCTGACAGCGGCCGGCAGCATCGGCCAGGCCAGTGGAGACCTCCTGCGCCAGATTGGAGAGAGCGAGACAGATGAGCGCTTCCAGGTGACACACAGCTCGTCCTTTCACTCTGTCATAAGTGTCTCTTGAAATGTTCCAAGAATATAGAGGAACACAGATCCAGCACATTAAAACCTAGTTTATTTTGATGTGAGCTCTCCAAAGGATTTATTGTTTGACATTAAAAAACATTACTGTATGGACTTTGCAGTTCTGCAAACCAGGGTGTTCCACAGGGTTCCTTTTTAGAACACTTTTTTTTACTACCTCTTTAAATGTATCTGTTTTACATGTATGCAAATGATGCTGTTCTATACAATTGTGCCCTCTGCTGCTTAGGAAGTTCAAAACATTTAGTCTTACCAATGTACTTGGTAAGATTATGTTATTGAATATCAGCATGCTTTCGAGGCTACAATATCGAGTATGCTCAGACAAATGCTTCATTCTCTGTGAAGATGGCAAGTTGTGCGTCAAAAACAAAATGAAGCAAAAAAATAAATAATACAAAACAAAATGAGGCATATTTCTCTCTACTCATGTAAATGGGCCTGCTTTCTTGCTTTCACTGTTGACATTTTATTATGTGATTTTTAATACTGCAAATGTTTTTTTTTTTGGCCATTTAATCCTGTTGTTTTCATGTTTTACACATACATATATCTCTACGTCATCCCTGAAAAGGAGAACAATGTATCGATGATGATGATGGTTTTAAATTGATGAATGTTGTTTTCTGACCTGTACAGGACATCCTAATGAACCTGGCTAAAGCGGTCGCCAACGCCGCGGCCATGTTGGTGCTGAAGGCCAAGAATGTGGCCCAGGTTGCCGAGGATACTGTTCTCCAAAACAGAGTCATTGCTGCGGCCACCCAGTGTGCCCTGTCCACCTCCCAGTTGGTGGCTTGTGCAAAGGTACAGGAATAATCTGCAGGCTGCCTGACCGATATAAATAACCTCTGTGTTCATGAAAGCCGAGTGTTTGTGATTAACTGTTGGCTGCTTGATCCCCAGTGACACCAAGCATGAAATGTGAAGCTCGTTGTTTTGTGATTTGCACTCAATTCTCCTAAAGGAAATTCAGCAGACGTTGAAACGATGCACTCTGGGTTTTTAAGATTTGGCATTTATCTTGTCAGATCTGTCTTGATCACTTGCAGTGGGTACAGATATTACCTGCAACACTGCACGTTGAATGTTTTCGTTCTCAGCAGGTAAAAATTGATTTCATAGCGTGAATATATATATATAAAATCGTTTTTATCATATTTTCACATTCTTATTTGTGCAACCAACATGCCTCTAATTAGTTAATTCCCTCCTAATTCCCAGTCAAATACTGCATTTACAAAATGAACCGTCTGTGCTGTCCTTGACTCACATCAGGGCTGTTAAATAACTGTTTAGATAAATATAACGAAGTGATTATTTCTACTTGTGTGAGGTTATACAGTATTCATAATGAATTCTTACATATACTAAAGTCTCTATTTGTCTGTATGTGAACCATGTTGCAAGGTTGCATTGACATGCCAGCTTGCAACCTGCCCATTTTTTCCCTTGCTTTGTGGTGACATAGTGACATTATTTTATTGACCTCACGCGAATTGGCCCCCGAGTCATGACCATGACTTTGACCTTGATATTACTCAGCTGTCATTGGCCCTGACTGAAACACGTTCTCCATCAAAATTAGACCTTCTAGCAAACCGAAGATATGACAGATTAGAATGTTCTGGGATGCTCCACACCTGCCAGCCTGGTCGTCATGTCTCTGCTGTTGCAGGTGGTGAGTCCGACCATCAGTTCCCCCGTTTGCCAGGAGCAGCTAATAGAGGCTGGAAAGCTGGTGGATCGCTCCGTTGAGAGCTGCGTTCAGGCCTGTCTCTCAGCCACGGAGGACGGAGAGCTCCTCAAACAGGTCTGTCTCATCAGCGCTCGGACCCACGGTGAAGCTGGTGTAACATGGCGTAGAAGACACCACCAAGATAAAGTGCTCCTGTCATGTGTTGAAGGTGAGCGCAGCGGCCAGCGTGGTCAGTCAGGCCCTGGGCGACCTCCTGCATCACGTCCGGCAGTACACCTCGAGAGGAGAACCCATAGGCCGCTACGATCAGGCCACAGACACCATCATGACCGTCACCGAGAGCATCTTCAGCTCCATGGGAGACGCAGGTGAGTCCAGATCTGGATGGACTCCGTGATAGATTTTTTTGGTTATAACAGCCTGTTAGCCTCTGTTAGCTTTGAGCTAAAATAAGCTAGCCTTGTGTGATGATGACGATGATGATAAATGATGATTAAAACGACCATCGACTTTCATACATACATGCATACATACTCTACATAAATTCTAAGGAGATGATCAATGACCGGTCTGCTGTCATATACACTCACTTGTTTTTGATGACAGCGGTCCTTAGTCAGGAACCTTCTTTGCTGGAGTGAATATTACTTGTGTCGTACAAATAGTTTCACACCTTTTCCTCACATGTGCAGCTCTCACCAGAGATCAGACAGTCGTGAGCTGATCTCTCTGTATTAGATGTGTGGAGAATAACAAACAGATGTGAAATAGCAAGAAAACACAGAGGCACTCTCTTAAATAATTAAAATACATTGACAACGTTGCATAATTATATTAAACTGCTAATAAATATGTTGATAAAACTGTTGAAAAAAGTGAGAGAATGAGACGTTGACCTGCCTGGGCCAGATATCCCTGAATATTGTCTAACAGTTAATTAGTTACACTTCTAATGTCCATCATCCTCTGAGAACTCCGGTGGACGTGCCTGTGTGACTGACGTGAATGCAGCCAGTGGAAACGTACCACTTCTGATCCAGATCCTGATACGCCTGGCGGCTGAGTGAGATTCTTGTGAGGAGAAAAAAAAGAGACTAAACCTGCAGCCGTCGAGGTGATACAGTCACTTGAATGATAAACGCCTGCAGCCAACAGCTTCTGTGGCGTGCCAGCTCTGCTTTGACGGAGAGGAAATAGACCCCAATGTCTGTGTATTCGTCTTGTCTGATATTTTCTGTGGGATGCTGGAATAGTTCCGCTCTAATCAGATCTTTCAAGGCACATACAAGGGCCTGAGTAATTCAGCCATACTGAGCAGAGAGGAACATTTCAGTTTGTTTCTGCTGCATGATGTTTTCTCCCAACATTCAAACCCTAAACGTTTGTGTTTAACAGCTGGCTAATGTTTGTTTCCCCTCACAGTCTCACAGTGTGAGTCCACACACACACTCTCAGGAATCCCAATGAGTAAATGCCTCTCGGTTCCCACAGCAACATGAAGTGCTTCCAAATAAATAAAAATGAAATCAGTACAGGCCTTTCTGAACAATATTTGCCCGACTTGTTGTCTATTTTAACAGTAGTTTGTCTGATGATGTGAGGTTTGAAGCTGACTGTTTGAGTTTTCCTTCCTCAGGAGAGATGGTGCGTCAGGCCCGGGTTCTGGCCCAGGCCACCTCAGACCTGGTGAACGCCATGAGGTCTGATGCTGAAGCTGAGGTGGACATTGACAATTCTAAGAAGCTGCTGGCAGCTGCTAAACTGCTGGCTGATGCAACAGCGAGGATGGTGGAGGCAGCAAAGGTAACTGTGACTGTGTTTCATGTAAATAATGGAAAAAGAAAAAAAAAACATTGCATTTTTGTCAATACATTCTAAATTGGATTACAAACCACCAACTTTGGCCACTTATTTACAAACCGTATGTAAACTTTTCTGTTTTTGTACATCATACCTGCAGCACAGTTGCGTTTTTGTGGACGTTTTGTCATGTGACAGTCTCAGCTGAGTGCAGATAAACGTATTTCAGCACATTCAGTTTCACTCAGTTATTTTTCTCTGATGAGTTGAACCATTGGAAAGTATTTTGGCTGAAATAAACATGTCACTTTGGGATTTTGATGTAGCCAACAACAAATCAGCCAGCCTCAAGTTTCAGAGAGCTGAAGGGGATGTTTAGACACCCCCACACACACTTTCCTGTACCGCAACAAATGATCTCCAGCCTCTCTGCATCAGCCTCATTATCTGTCCCCAGCATCAGCTAACTGATATGAATAACTCACCACTTCCACTAGGAAGATGAAATGACACCCTCCAGCTGCTTGGTGGAGTTTGATGCCAGATTAGGCAGGGACCTTGGTTGGCCGTTGCCTTGGCAACTTATTAATTGAGCTTACGCTGCTACACAGTATACTTGATGGTCTGTTTTTTGATAGAGTAATTTATTTCTGCTCATGCGTTGTATCCGTGAAAAATTCAACCTGTGATTTGATGGTGAGCGACTGGTATGATGTGTTTGTGCATGTGGTATCTTCACAGGCACACTGGACGTTAACACTGTTTTTAATAGTTCGGCAGATGAGCTGTTCTATTTAAATGGTTTTGACTGTTGTCAGTTGACAAAGCTGGGCTCTCCAAATTATAGAATTACCCGAGGGCGAGATGGTTTGTCTGTTTGTATAGTTAACATAGTGATAACTGTGTGCCCTCAGCTCGCCCCCCCTCCATCTCAGTTCATTAACCTGATGACAGCGAGCGTATCTTTCTGTCTAACAGCAGGAGACACAGAGGCACTTAGTCTTATTGGCTTCGGCAGAAACAGAAAGTCAGCACAGCTTGATGAATAGACGTGCTTGTTGATATGAATTAACGGTGGCCCTTGGCATTAAGCTGTGAGCAGGGATGGTTTGATTTGGAGGAGCTGCAGCTGAGCTGAATCTGTGTGTGCGCTGTTTGGATGCTCATAGATTCTGTTCAGATTTAAGATTCTAATCAACTGGACCCACTGCAAAGTGTAAAATAAAAAGGAATAAGAGCTTTAAAAAAAGATTTCTAATCAGTACAGTCGAATATACCAATTATATATGTACTAATAATATATTTGAAGCAGCCTCACTCCTTCTGCTGTCTCAGATCTACGACCTCATCAAACAGCTCACGTCATGCGTTTCCTGATCTGTGTCCTCAGGGTGCCGCCGCATATCCGGAGAACGAGGACCAGCAGCAGCGGCTGAGGGAAGCGGCAGAGGGACTGCGTGTGGCCACCAACGCCGCGGCTCAGAACGCCATTAAGAAGAAGCTGATCAACAGACTGGAGGTCAGTGATGCCTCCATGATGTCACCGTATCCACACTTTGACTCTGGTGCAATGACTTGAATGTTTATTGTTTGTTCATGCCAATCAACTACTCCAGTACATGAGGGACGTGTGTGTGTGTGTGTGTCTTGCTAATTCCCAGAATGCTGCCAAACAAGGTGCAGCTGCAGCCACACAGACCATCGCAGCTGCTCAGAATGCTGCGGCCTCAAACAAGAACACTGCAGCTCACCAGCAGCTGGTCCAGAGCTGTAAGGTGGGGGCTGCCGTTCATTTCTGTTCCTGCTTTTGCTTTTCCTAATCCAACAAAGTGACTTTGGAATTATTCGTCCAGCTACCTCTGCTTGAGTCCCAATGGAATCCCCGTTGACCAGCTGCTAATGATTGGTTTCATGCCGTCTCTGGCTGTGTATGGTGTGTTTGTGTGTAGGCTGTGGCAGACCACATCCCACAGCTTGTCCAGGGGGTGCGTGGCAGTCAGGCAAAACCAGAGGACCTCAGTGCACAACTGGCTCTCATCATTGCGAGTCAGAACTTCCTACAGGTGGGGCGCACGCACACACACACACACACACACATCTAGGGTGAGATAGTTAAAACTTGCTCACTGTTGCTTTGTAAATCAGGCTGAACAAAGTATAAACTGGGTTTCCTCCTCGTGAAAGTGAAAATAGGTCTATAACCTATTTCTGTGTACCAGTTACCAGTTGTTGCTTGTTGGAAATATGAGCTGATATAAGTTAAGTTTCCACAAGTATGTGCACCTGGTTGAGTGGCCATGACATAATGACCCCCAATAACCTATGATCCCTGTTGCTATGAGCAACACTGGTCCCTGAGTTAAACCATTTCTGTAAACTGTTTCTCTCCTCTCTGATCTGCAGCCCGGCAGTAAGATGGTGACCTCAGCCAAGTCATCTGTACCCACGGTGACGGATCAGGCTGCGGCCATGCAACTGGGTCAGTGTGCCAAGAACCTGGCTACCTGCCTGGCTGAGCTGAGGACTGCTGCACAAAAGGTACAGCACGTCTTGCTGGGTTAATTCATGGGCACTCTTCCTTTAGGCCTGTAGTTCCTGTGTGTCTTCACAATGACCTCCATCAAACAGGGAGGATTAAACCTCCACATCGTAGTATGTGTAAAGGTTAATCGATGCAGAGGTGGGCGTTAACGGTTTGAAGGCACGACGCAGGGATGAAGGACCAACTGACGCGTGGCCTTACTATCGTTTAACGCACACCTACGCGTTGATTAACCTGCTTGCACCATGGTCATTTGCCAAAGGAACAGAAATGGGGTCACTGATTTATGTTTTCATGTGTTATCTGAGCCCTAACTCGCATCAGGCCACTCTCCAATTGTCACTTCCCTGTTTTGATTTTTGTCTTCTCCATTTAGTTTTCTTCTGCAGCATCTCACTCGTCACTATTCATGTCCTCTCCAAACATTTGAAAGAAATCATCCATTTTGCTTGTTTTCCTGGTCAAATGTCCAGTTTTTACCACTGAACAGCTGCAATCGTGTTTAATGTTGCCAATGTAACATGTTTTGTCGCGGATGAATATTAGAGTATTCACCCACACTGCGGTACAACTTACAATATAACCATTGTTTTATCAATGTGTACCAATGTGTAAATACTCTATTGTCTAAATCTATACAAATCTCTACATTTCTGGATCTATATCCTATAAATATCTGTCTTTCTTTAGGCTCATGAAGCTTGTGGCCCGATGGAGATCGACTCTGCACTCACTGCTATCCAGACCCTGAGGAGTGAACTGCAGGACGCCAAGCAGGCTGCCGCAAACGGCCAGCTGAAACCGCTGCCTGGAGAATCCGTGAGAGTCCTTTTTAGCTCATTCGTGTTTGTTTCAAGTTCCCTCCAACTGTCTAGAAGACGGCTGCAAGGTGCTTGTGATGTTGTCATGGTGTCGGAGCTCATTTGTGGTTTCCACTTTCCCTCAGTTGGAGAAGTGCGCTCAGGATCTGGGCAGCACCTCGAAGTCAGTTGGCTCCTCGATGGCACAGCTGCTCACCTGCGCTGCACAAGGAAATGAACACTACACGGGTCGGTGCTGTGGACGTCCTGACTCATTTAACTCTACGAGCGAAGAGCGGATGGATCGTTAAAAGCTGATGCATGACTTTTGTTTGGCTCATCACTTGAGACCAGTTGAGCTGCACATATCTCACTGACTTCCCAGTGTCTGCAGTCAGTGTTTCTGTTTTCCCTCTATAACCTGAGGAGCATCTTCCCTGCAGTTGGAACCAGTTTTCCTTTACTAAAGTAATGTAGTTATCTATGATATATAATGTGTGTTAAGACTTTTTAATCTGGTTCCTGCCTTGG
>CAAKHB010004404.1:107873-122910 GCA_901007665.1 Aeoliscus strigatus
AAGGAAATGAACACTACACGGGTCGGTGCTGTGGACGTCCTGACTCATTTAACTCTACGAGCGAAGAGCGGATGGATCGTTAAAAGCTGATGCATGACTTTTGTTTGGCTCATCACTTGAGACCAGTTGAGCTGCACATATCTGTTTTCCCTCTATAACCTGAGGAGCATCTTCCCTGCGGTTGGAACCAGTTTTCCTTTACTAAAGTAATGTAGTTATCTATGATATATAATGTGTGTTAAGACTTTTTAATCTGGTTCCTGCCTTGGGGGGGGCATAATGTGTGGACTGAATTACATTGTGCTTGTGTTGCTGGCTGCTCCACATTTATTGAGACAGAGGAATCATGTCTTATGACATTTCAGAGGCATTCTGTCAATGCACATGAGGCTGTGACACACCCTGTGATTCAGGGTCGTAGCTGGTTAAATGCCCCAGAGAGCTTCTACGCTCATTTCTCTGACTCTGCTTGGTCTGCAGGAATAGCAGCCAGGGAGACGGCTCAGGCCCTGAAGACACTGGCCCAGGCAGCCCGAGGAGTCGCCGCCTCGACCGCGGACCCCAGAGCTGCTGCGGCCATGCTGGACTCTGCTCGTGATGTCATGGAGGGCTCAGCGCTGCTCATTCATGAGGCCAAGCAGGCACTGGTTGTCCCCGGAGATGCTGAGAGTCAGCAGAGGTTGGCACAGGTGGGATTGAGTGTTTTTTTCTGTTTTTTTTCCCCACAACAGATGACTCTTACTATGTACATTGGAGGGCTCAGTCCACCTGCTCCATTCTGTCAGACTGCAGCACCTTTGAAAATAGGTTGGAGGCACCGGTCAGTCATGTCATTCTTCACTTGCCTTTTTTCTTCATTAAAAATGTATTGTGTATATATAGATATATACTTATAGTATTGTGCGTATTTCACAAATTATTTATTATCAGAAGAGGGAGTATTCAATTCATGAGAGTAAATGTGCCAGCCAGACATAAAACTGCCTCATTTCTTTGCTAAAATCTATTTGGGTAAATATTTAACATATGAGCCTGAGGCATAAAGATTTAACTTAATATCTACATCTGCTCAATAAAACATGGACTGTTTTTACACCTGTCACGTCTATCAAGTGGCTCAGTGATAGTCCTACTGGCAAAGTAGCTTAAAACAGTGTTGAGAATCAAATGCGCTGAACGAGGCTTCGTACTGTGTCTGTCAGTATAGTGACGCTCTCTCAGCTCCTCGTCCTTCAAACTTCCGTTTCAGGTGGCGAAGGCCGTGTCTCATTCACTGAATAACTGCGTCAACTGTCTGCCAGGCCAGAAGGACGTGGACATGGCTCTCAAAAGTATTGGAGAGGCCAGCAAGAAGCTGCTCATTGAAACTGTGAGTAGACTGGTTACAGGGTAAGATACTCCTGGCTACTGAGTATCATACAACAATATTGCCGTTACTCCATAAAATAACCCTAATTTGATTTAATTACTACATTCTAATAGTTTTACCCATCCTTCAGATCCCTCCAGCCTCCAAGTCCTTTCAGGAGGCCCAGAGTGATCTGAACCAAACGGCAGCAGACCTGAACCAGTCGGCCGGCGAGGTGGTCCACGCCTCCAGGGGCTCCAGCAGCCAGCTGGCGGTGGCCTCCGGGAAGTTCAGTGAAGACTTTGATGAGTTTCTTGATGCCGGCATCGAGATGGCTGGACATACTCCGGTTCGACTGCACTACTAGTTTTGGCTGCTGTACATGAGGTCGACCCCTCTGTTCATGCATTCGTGTCATTGCAGAAGAAGGATGACCAGATGCAGGTGATCGGTAACCTGAAGAACATCTCCATGGCGTCCAGTAAGCTGCTGCTGGCTGCCAAGAGTCTGTCAGTAGATCCTGCAGCGGCCAACGCCAAGAACCTGCTCGCAGCTGCTGCAAGGTGCCGCAAAACATACGCAAACAGTTTTCAGACCTTTTCTCAGTGTTTCTCGGTTGTTTGTGTATTTTGACTCAAATCTCATTTAAGTTGGAAAGACAGAGGTCGGTTGTACACAGTCAGTTTTGTCTGTTGGCAAATTAACTAAAAAAGTTATGGAATTGTCAGGAAATGCTGGTCATGCCAATAATCTTTGTGAATTCATCTTGGGAGATAAATAAAGAATCTCTCTATTTATCATAATGGCCCAGGACCAGATGATTACATGTTGGTGGTGTTCTGGAACCATCTGGGTCGAGGAATGTGTTAGTCAGTTAGTCTACAACTCCACAATAGCAGCAGTGGACTGTCTCTGTGGACCAGTGGTTAGTGATTCTGTCTGTTAACCCAAAGGCCGGGGGTTGGAGACCACCCAGGGACGGAGGTCTATTGAAATACTACTATTGAAATAAAAATGAACAAAAACAAAAAAACTGAGCTCATCGTGAATGATTTGTGTAAGTATTAGTGACAAAGGCATGTTGTGATGATCAATGAATTTATTAGAGTTGATGAAATGAACGTAGAATGATATTGGGTGGAAATCAATGTGGGTGGGATTGGATATCAAATCTTCTCTGCGTGTTTTCTAGTTTTTACTTTTTTGTAGCACTTAGGTTTTTTTTTTTTCATTTTTGTACATTTCTGTGACAAAGAGCTGTTTTAGTTGTCACTGGGTTTGTTGTTACAGTGTATGTGGAAGACCTCATCATGTGAATCATCACTGAGAACTAGCGCAGGGGGAGATTTTTTTTTGCCAGCTGACAATGTTGATGAATGTGGAACACAAACTACTCAGTTCTCACCAGGAAGTGAAGTTACCGCAAGTTACCTCTGCTGCAAGTGGAGTGCACCGTTTTGATGACATTATTCATATGATTAGTATAGACTTTATTTCTATTTCCTTGGTACCTGCAGACACACATTCTGTGTCTGTCTAAGAACACGCAGTAAACCATCTCCTGTGTCAATCTGTGAGTGACAGTTTTCCCGTCTCGTTTCTTTGGCTCAGAGCTGTGACCGACAGCATCAACCAGCTGATCACGCTGTGTACGCAGCAGGCTCCCGGCCAAAAGGAGTGTGATAATGCCCTGAGAGAGCTGGAGGTAAACGAAACTCCCTCTAGAGTCTTATATGTGAGCTTAGTTCACTGGGCCAGTGCTGACCGAAGAGTTGTGTACCCTCTGCTCCTGTCTTGTCAGTCGGTCAGAGGAATGCTGGACAACCCCAGTGAGCCAGTCAGCGACCTCTCCTACTTTGACTGCATCGAGAGCGTGATGGAAAACTCCAAGGTCTGGCCCTCAAATCAAACAGCTGAACCATTCGATCTCCAAGAACTCCGCATCTTAAGAATTCCTCTCGTTCTTCTTCTCCGGTTGCTCTGTCCAGGTCCTGGGAGAATCCATGGCTGGTATTTCTCAGAACTGTAAGACAGGGGATGTGCTGTCATTCGGAGACTGCGTGGGATCGGCCTCGAAGGCCCTGTGCGGCCTCACTGAAGCTGCTGGACAGGTGCCGGAATCCATTCGTGTTCTTGAAGTAGCTCTTTTTTTTTGTTGGTCTGTGTTGTCCTACCGACGGCTGCTGTCTGTGCCACAGGCTGCCTACCTGGTGGGAGTGTCTGATCCCAGCAGTCAGGCCGGGCACCAGGGGTTGGTGGATCCCATCCAGTTTGCTAAAGCAAACCAGGCCATCCAGATGGCCTGTCAGAACCTCGTGGACCCTGACAGCAGCCCCTCCCAGGTGAACTATTGCCATGAAAATACCAATAACTTGTCGATTATAATTTGTTTTGTAGCTCATGTTCTTGTTTTTGCTCAAGGCCGTTTGAGGGCCAGTTCAGAGCAGGTGCCCAGTTTACACAACCGGCTCAGTCTGAAAAAAATGGTTCCAGAGCGATGCCAACTTCTACAACTTCACTGTTGTAGAACCAAGCACCGTTTATTTTCGAGGCTGTGGGCTACATCACCAAAAACACCAAATACACTGTTGTGACCTGAAAGAATGAGTTCTCTTCTCTTCGGTCCAAGTGACACACAAGCTCTGTTCGTTTCTTCTCGAGCATGCTGCACTGGCCATCTGTGATATAATGGAAATTTCTTCTCAAAGACTTTTTGTCGTTTACGATGCCGCAGGTGCTCTCAGCCGCCACCATCGTTGCTAAACACACCTCGGCCCTGTGTAACGCCTGCCGCCTGGCGTCCTCTAAAACAACCAACCCTGTCGCCAAGAGGCATTTTGTCCAGTCAGCCAAGGAGGTGGCCAACAGCACCGCCAACCTGGTCAAAACCATCAAGGTAGGTATTTTTCCCCTCAGGCTAATCACAAGGTTGGCTCTCGGTTTGTATTTGGCTTCCGACAAAACAAATGATGGAATTCAGCTGAAATGTCAAACGGTCTGTGATCACACTAATGCTAATCCCTGCGGAGTGATAACCGCTCAGGGTTCCTCATATTGGCTGAACGTTGCTTGGGCTATTTAAAAAAATCCTAATAGTTATAGAAATCTGTTCAAAACAAGGAAAAATGTTTCCAGTTTGTTATTCACATAGGCTGTCACCTGTTCCATTCTATAAATATTCTGCAACAGCCTCCATCCATGAGTCCATTGTTGGCCTCTCTGGGAACAAACATAACTTGGTAAAAGTCTTTTTTTTTTTTTTTTTTATCTGGTCACCAACAGTAATCATGAGACTAAATTAGACTGTACTTAAATCATCCCACAACTACGAAATTACTTTGTTGCAGCAGTACATACTTACTAATCTACAGTGTACACACTATACAATAAAATAGAAAACATTAAAAATAAATGATGTGCTAAATAAATAATGACACATGTAAAATGTTATAATAATAATAAATAACCATAATAAATTATGTGTCACCTGATATGTATCCAAAGGAAAAAAGCTTGTTATATCATGCTATCTTGTTGTTCTCCTCTGGCGCAGGCTCTAGACGGGGATTTTTCGGAGGAGAACAGGAACAAGTGTCGAGTGGCCACAGCTCCACTAATCGAAGCTGTGGAAAACCTGACAACGTTCGCTTCCAACCCGGAGTTTGCCAGCGTCCCTGCTCAAATCAGCAATGAGGTGGGGATCTTTCATGTACTTTGTACACGTCGTGGCTGGAGAGGGCCTTTGTTTAGCATAGTTTGTCTGTTTCTGCAGGGATCAGCAGCACAAGAGCCCATCCTCCGATCAGCCCGCTCCATGCTGGACAGCTCAACCTACCTGCTCAAGACTGCACGCTCATTGGTTATCAACCCCAAAGACCCGCCCACCTGGTCTGTTCTGGCTGGTCACTCTCGCACCGTCTCTGACTCCATCAAGAGTCTCATCACCGCTATACGGTCAGTGGCATTTGCAGAAAATAACACGAAATTGGAGAAACAGAAGTTTAGCTGTTACTTAGATCAAGGATTTTTACACGAAAGAAAAAAAACAACAGCACACCTGTGGAAAAACATCAGAGTTGCATGGTTTTTTCCCTGAAAATAAACCAGAAAACTGTCTTAAAAGTCAATTATTCAGTGTATATACTGTACACAACATTGTTTTTCATGAGTTCTTACCAACCATAACCTTCGTCAGCTTTTACTCACAGTATGAGCAACTCGTAATGCAACAAACATTAGCAACCATGAAAATACACACAAGGTTAGTATCGGAATACGAAGTTGTTCTACAGCTGCAGAGATGTAAACAGTTACTCACCCAGTGAAATGGAGCTCACAAATTGAAAAACGTCGTCACTGAATAAGGCGAATGTAGCGTACATGCTCCTTTAACTCACAGCTGAAGAGGGACAAAAAAGACATGTTTGCACATTAGCAATCACTCTTTTAGAGCCGACGGTCTGAACGAAGTCAAAGTGAGTCCGGTGAGTTCCAGTGGTTTGAGCCACAGAGCACAAATGACAGTTGGTCTCACAGAATTCAGGTTTGTTGCACCTTTTCTCTCTGTGTCCCACTATGCCTCGAAACCAGCGTTGAATAACAACTTCCACTCATGTGGCTGGTGCCGGAGACCACTCAGAGGTTTCAAAGCTAATTTGGCGTCATAGTTTGATCTGTCTGTGTGGCGAGGAAGCGCCTCCAGGACGCCATTCAGCAGATAGAACCTGGGCAGCAACGAGATAAGAGATCCAGAGAAAGATGAAGACTGAAGATCTGATGTATTTCCATCTGCATCTACAAACTGCTCTTATCCTTTTTATGTCCCCCGTCATTCTCATCCCTCAACTGTGTCCAATTATTTCATTGGTTTCTGCTCTTTTTCCTCTTACCCTTTTATTCTCAGGGACAAGGCCCCAGGCCAGCGGGAGTGTGACTCGTCAATTGATAACATCAACAAATGTATCCGGGACATTGAGCAGGCATCTCTGGCAGCAGTCAGCCAGAACTTACCCAGCAGGGACGACATCTCGCTGGAGGTAAGCAGCCATCAGAAAATGGCTCCATGTCTTTGTCTCTGTTGGCTTTGTGCTGTTCATTTTATTTCTCTATAAACTGTACTATCAGATTCCTCATACTAAACCTTTCATTTGATTATGAATCACTGGTTTTGATTCTGTCCAGTCTTGGTCTTCAGGAGCTTATTACTGGGAAAATCTGGAAACTAGACATACATTCAACATCTTATCTTGGTGTATTCTAAGACAAAATTCAATACAAAATAGTTTTGTAAACCCGTGTGTTTGCTTGATGAAACATTCAAGCACGTAGCAGATGTGCTTGATGGCAAATACGTGTTTAGTTCCTGCAGCAGGAATCTTATCACTCGCAGGAACCTCTTTCTCTCCCATTTACCCAGCACGAGAACAACATTTTTCATTTCCTCTTTTCAGGCCCTGCAAGAACAGCTGACATCCACCGTGCAGGAAATTGGCCACTTAATTGACCCCGTTTCCACCGCTGCCCGTGGCGAAGCTTCACAACTAGGACACAAGGTATATAGGGCAGGAAGTAATGACTTTCATTAAATATTGTACTTGTGCAGCAACAAAGTGGTTGTTCTTTCCGTTTAGGTGAGAGAGTGGATTTAATTGATGTTGTGCAAATTAGCTCTAATTACAATCTGGGTTTGGAAGTATGTTTTCAATGATTGCTTGCTGCTTACTTAACCTCTTCTTGCTCCTTTTGATAAGCATATTTCATAAGAACTCATGAGAAATTGTCTCTCCCCGCCTCAGGTGACCCAGTTGGCTGGTTACTTTGAACCGCTGATTAAGGCGTCAGTGGGTGTGGCGTCCAAGCTGAGCGACCACCAGCAGCAGATGACTTTCCTGGATCAAACGAAGACCCTGGCTGAATCCGCCCTACAGATGCTCTACGCCGCCAAGGAGGGAGGAGGAAACCCAAAGGTTGGATCTTGCTTCATCATTCCACCTTCAGATGATGTTGTGTATCAATCTGTCGCTCCCACTGTTTCATCTGTAAAGAATATTTCAAGCGTTCTTCTCTTTTGGTATCCCACCTCTCAGGCTTCCCATACTCATGATGCCATAGCTGAGGCATCCCAGCTCATGAAGGAGGCGGTGGATGACATCATGGTGACTCTGAATGAGGCCGCCAGCGAGGTGGGCATGGTTGGAGGGATGGTGGACACCATCGCAGAGGCCATGGCCAAAGTGAGTGCTGCTTTTATGGCATGTCTGATGTGTGGACTGCGCTCTGAAAGACAATGGGAGGTGTGTGTGTGTGTGTGTGTGTGTTGGGGTATTTGAATTTATTTTTAGTGACAAGATTGAAGAATGCACAAGCTATATATGCACAGGGCTACTGACAGTGACATACGTGTATTTGTTTATTAAAACAAGTTAAAGAAAAGTTAGATAGCTGACCACTTGTCCAAAGATTGGTAGAAAGATGTACACACAAACATATTCCACTCCTTCCCCATCACAGAGGTGAAGTTGTTATGACTTGTATTTACAGTGTAGAGAACAGATGTACCAGTGCAGACATTCTCATGTAGTAGTAGGTTTTAGGTTTTTAAACTTTATAACAATGATGAATGATGGTGAAATACTTCTTACCATGACTATTTCAGTAAATCGAGTCAAAGATGGCATTTTGATTAAAATTGTGTCCATCTTTCTACCCTCTCTATTCTTTCTCTTGAACCACGATCTTTTCTTTGAGCTCGTAACAGTCATTAAAAACCCACCGATTTAATGCAAAGCCATCGATTAGCAGTCAAACTTGCAGCAAACTTCTTTCTGAGCGGAGTGTTTTATCTCCAGCACAGACCGAATAGCATCCATTAATTACACACCTGCTACTTTTCAGAGAGCGATTTGTCTCTAAAGGTGAGATAAGTGCCTCAGGTGTTAGTCTGCAATAGAAGACGGTGTCTCTGCATCACGTTTGCCTTGTCTTGAATAATCCATGAGCAAGTGCACTTCATTAGTGTGAAGTCAGCACCGGTGATTTGAAGGTTTCTTCATTATCTCACAGAGTTGATTCAAAGGTGTTGTTTCAAGCAACTGGGACATGTGAACATTGTGATTCTGTGATATTTTTCAACAAGCGTCAGATCTCATCGGCGTTTTCTGTCAAAGTCTGTTTTGGAGTCAAACTCTAGAAACTGATGACTGTTGGCACTAGATATTGAATTTTTGTTGAGCTGTATTTAAAATCTGATAGTGTTCAGATAGATGAATGTTTAAATGCAAGAATATTAGTTTGGAGGGTTTAGTACTTTCTGGAGTCACACCCGTCTTTTTTGTGTTTGTGTAGCTGGATGAGGGAACGCCGCCTGAACCCGAGGGCTCGTTTGTGGATTACCAGACTAGTATGGTGAAATATTCCAAAACGATTGCCGTCACTGCTCAGGAAATGGTAAGAAGCCTCCGAAGTCCCTTTGAAACCACTGTGAGAATGAAATGGACAGTTTGACAACGTATCCGTGTGAGATGAGCGGTCGGTGTGTTTTTGTCCGTCAGATGACCAAGTCGGTGACGTGTCCCGATGAGCTCGGAGCCCTGGCCTCTCAGGTGACCGTGGACTTCAGCCAGCTGGCCGTTCAGGGGCGACTGGCCGCTCACACGGCTGAGCCCGAAGAGGTGAGGACGGTCTCCTTCGGTCAACGGGACGGATGTCAAATCAGGATCGTTCAGTCATGTGTGCTCGGGTTGTGTCTCACTCAGATCGGCTTCCAGATCAAGACTCGCGTGCAGGAGCTGGGACACGGCTGTATCTTCCTGGTCCAGAAAGCCGGAGCGCTGCAGATCACTCCCTCCGACAGCTTCACCAAACGAGAACTCATTGACTGTGCCCGCGCCGTCACAGAGAAGGTGTGTCCTCGTCGCACTGCGACAAGTTGTCAGGTTAATTCAAATCCACCACAAGTTTGAAGTGTTTCAGATAAAGGTCGGTTCCAGTCAGCTACAGAATGTGAATATTAGGAGAAGCTTCAAAGAATCAAGCACGTTCCTCCAATTTTGAAATCGTTTCAAAACCAACAACATGATTCTACCTCCTGCCTGTCATGGCACCTATATGGGTTTACTCCAGGTACTCCAGTACCTCCCGCCCAGGGTGTTTCCAACACTTTCTCTTACTTCCTATAATTGGAAATTTGATTTCAACATATAAGTTGTCAAACATATTTCTCCCTGAACCCAGCGTCTCTTTTTTCCTCTACATTTGTCCACTGCCTGACCTCAGCTGCATCTGGATGTAATTAGGTTTACAGTTTCTCTCACTCAGGGTTGGAGGTTTTCTTTTTTTTTTTTCTTTTCCTCCCCCTTCTGCCGTAATGGTGTCAACAATATAAGAGTGTTAGTGCTCTAATTCATTTGATTACACGCCTCTGAATTCCATGTATTTGGGGAGGAATACATCGCTGTGGGCATGTTGAAGCTTCAAAGGCCGACTGTTTAATTCATGCTCCTCGGCAAAATGCATGACTCTGCCATTTTAGTAATAATTCATGTTTCCTTATCACACAGATCATTATTGAATCAATCCGGCATCAATTTACTGATCCTTTGAAAGCAAATAAATTCCTTAAGTTAAGCATATATCCAGTAGGTTAAACACCGTTTTGACCATGCATGAAAAACTGACAAATAAAAAAAAGTTAAAAATTATTGATTGAATGAATGAATGAATGAATATGTCTCTAAGAAATCCTCCCCTCTCTGATTACATGCTGTGGTGCCCCTGTGTCTCCTCAGGTGTCTTTAGTGCTCTCGGCCCTCCAGGCCGGCAACAAGGGCACTCAGGCCTGCATCACAGCAGCCAGCGCCGTGTCTGGCATCATCGCCGATCTGGACACGACCATCATGTTTGCGTCTGCAGGAACACTGAACGCCGAGAACGACGAGTCCTTCGCTGACCACAGGTGAGAGATGTGTGTGTGCACGTGACACATCTTCATCACCAGGTCTAACAAACGGTTCTACCTGTTTGTCGGGGTGGATGCACAAGCACTGGATTCTGAAAGATGGTCGCTCCATTTTAATGCTTGTGATTCATGTGCATGTTTGCATCTTATTTTCTGCTGAGCGTTTCCAGATCAGGGTGTCAATCGCTGAACATGCTGTTGACAGCACACACCTCAAGTGATTTATCGTCGTCGTCGTCTCCGCTAGTGTCCTTCATTTACATGCCGCATCTGTCTTCCTGTCATGACTGCCTCCCGTTTGTCTCTCTCAGAGAAAACATTTTGAAGACAGCCAAAGCTCTAGTTGAGGACACAAAGATGCTGGTGTCTGGTGCAGCGTCCGGTCAGGACAAGTTGGCTCAGGCTGCCCAGTCTTCTGCCAGAACCATTACCCAGCTCACAGATGTGGTGAAACTGGGAGCCACCAGCATCGGCTCCGACGATCCAGAGACGCAGGTGAGTTGGATGGGTCTTTGTTCTATAATGAATAAACTGAGTAAACAGTGTACAGAGAAACAGAGAGGTCAAGGACAAGCTAAATGGAACAGAGCCATCAAATATTTTATTTACTGCACCTTTGTTTGCATGTTCCTTCAGTTGAGTTGAGAGGTTCCTGATTTCCTGGAATGCATCCGGAGTTCCTTGAAATATTCCTCGCTTGAGAAGAAGCAGTGTTTTTCTGAGATATGGAGCATTCACCACTCATTTAGGGGAGGGCAAGGATCCGTGCAGTGGTTTGCTGCCGTTAATGTCCGTCTGTTCATGCTCCAGGTGGTTCTGATAAACGCTGTCAAAGATGTGGCTAAAGCGCTGGCTGAGCTCATAAGTGCCACCAAGTGTGCTGCTGGCAAGGCAGCTGATGATCCATCCATGTACCAGCTGAAGAGCGCTGCCAAGGTGAGCGGACCAGGGTGGTGTGTGCCAAACCGTGTGTAAAGATCTCCAGGGAGTTTACATGGAAAACTGTGTATCAGTAATGTAAATAACCAGACAATGGATGTTCACAGAGATGTTCATATAGATATAAATCACCTGAGAGCTTTGCTTCAACACATTTTCAGCCTCACACTTAATAATTTCCAGATGACACTGTTGCCTGCTCATTATCACTTCTCCAAGTGAGGTCAAGTAAATGTTAGATTCACAGCCTTTGACTGCAGAGTGAGTCATGAAGGCCATTAGAGGATAACAGCGTGTCTCACAGACATTTGACGTCCTGAGGTGCAAAATATGAGGAGGGGTTCTCTTTTGTGTGGGTGTTGTGCGCCCCCCATCACTCAGCAGGTGAAATGCGCCCACACGTTGTAATTAATCAGTGTTTTTCCAGCTAATTTCCATCCAATTAAAGCCCACCATGCTGTCATGTTTCCCGCCCTCTGTCAGGTGATGGTGACCAACGTGACGTCCCTGTTGAAGACCGTTAAGGCCGTGGAGGACGAGGCCACTCGAGGCACCCGAGCACTGGAGGCCACAATCGAATGCATCAAGCAGGAGCTGGCGGTGAGGATGGTTCAAGGGCCTTTAGACAAAAATCCAAATAGACAGATGTACTAATAGCACTTCATTTAGTCATATACTCAGGTGTAAACAAAGTGAAACTTGTGTCTGAGTCATATTTGCTCTCCCAGTTATTTCAGTCCAGAGATCCTCCCAACAAGACGACCACACCTGAGGAGTTCATTCGCATGACTAAGGGCATCACCATGGCAACCGCAAAGGCAGTGGCTGCAGGGAACTCGGCCCGGCAGGAGGACATCATCCACACGGCCAACCTCAGCCGCAAGGCCATTTCAGACATGCTTACAACCTGCAAGGTCCTTGTACTTCCCTCGTCAACAGACAGGCCTTGGTCATAAGTACTGCAGAGGGTCAGAAAGAAAATCTTTAATGGTTTGTCTTTTAGCAAGCGGCCTATCATCCCGAGGTCAACGAGGAGGTCAAGAGCAGAGCACTGACATACGGAACGGAATGTACGACTGGATATATTGATCTGCTGGAACAAGTGCTGATGGTTGGTTAGGATTCTTTTTTTTGTTCATTTGTTCGCCGCTATTCACATGTCTAGATAATAGAAAAATGATAAAAGATTAGGCTGAATTACACCAGCCCGGCTTTGATCCTCTTTCATTTTATATTATACAGTTTATTTTAATTTAGTTTCGTTTGACTTTGTTTCGTGGGTGGATACAAAGATACTCCAACTCCACTGTTCTGCATGTAGCTTGTGAATAGTTAAAGATTTATTAACATTTCCCTGTTTGATTGGACGTATTATCTGATCTATTTGGATTATTCCTGCCACTGTTTCATTCATTCAGAGTCTTCTGACTCTTGAATGTGAATACCTCGGATCCTCTGTCAGTTCAGTCAGTCAATTCAGTGAAGGTCTGGATTGTTGCTTCAGTTTGGGCTCAGTGGATTCAGTGGAACTAGATCCTTGTCTGTGTTGAAACCATTTGCTTCGTGTGTGTGTGTGTGTGTGTGTGTGTGTGTGTGCAGGTCCTGCAGAAGCCCACCGCTGAGCAGAAGCAGCAGTTGGCGGCCTGCTCCAAACGGGTGGCAGGAGCCGTCACAGAGCTCATCCAGAGCGCGGAGGCCATGAAAGGTAACGGCAAACACGCAGTAAAACATGTGACAGCCCGTTCACACACTGACCTTCTTCCACTTCCAGAAGTTCTGTCAAACGGTATCTCACTCACTCTTGTACTGGTGGATTTAGTTCGTGTGGACGTACTCAGTGTCTCTATTCCTCCGTATGAGAATTCCACATAACCGCAGCTGTGCCAGATCATTCTTTGAATTCCCAAATGAGAGCGAAACAGATCCGTTCCTTTTCAAGCATCTTTTGGTAATACCTCTGTCCTCTTTCTCTTGCCACAGATGGAGGTAAGTTAGCATTGCTCTCTGTCCTGTGACTGATTTCACATGTTGCTCAACACCCCGCCTCCTCAGCGCTAACATCACTTCATTTAATTCCATCTTTGGATCCAGCTGCTCTCCATCTTCACGAGTGCACCGAGTCAGCCCCATCCGTCACGCTTCGTTTTTCATCTAATTTAATGGAATCATCACTTCATCTCTGTTGCACGGGATGGCAGTTTGTGGCCTTCAGCAGCTGTAGTGTGCATGTGATGTGGGGATACGAGCACCTCTGTCCCCCGTGTGATTAGGGTTGTTGTTGTGAGGCATGAGCTGGTAACTCACAGCCCTCGGAAGCCGTCTCACAACCACATTTATAATTTGTGTGCGTGTGTGTGTGCGGGGTACGTTCTTCAGGTTCAGAGTGGGTGGATCCCGAGGACCCGACTGTTATTGCAGAGACGGAGCTGCTCGGAGCAGCTGCGTCCATCGAAGCGGCAGCCAAGAAGCTGGAGCAGCTCAAACCTCGAGCCAAACCTAAGGTGGGTTGATGAAAGGAACTCTGTCGGTGTATGGCCGGGGTCGAGGTCGTCAAAGCGCCATTATGTAGAAAAGATGTTGACTTATGGTAGTGTAGTGTCAAATCCCAGACTGGTGTTGAGGTAAATGTAAACGGAAGTAAAAAGTTTGTTACATACGCTGGATAGACGTTGAATCCTAATATCCCTCCTCAGGCAAACTGCAATATTTGTCCTATGTACACGGTTTCTGAGACGGAACATTAACTGAGCAAGTCCGACCAGCATGGCCTTTTTAAGTAGCTCCTGTCTGCAACCGTCTGTGTTTTCTGTGGTTTAGAATTAAAGGTACTCTGTGGAGTTTCTAGGCTTCCAGTAGTTTGCGAATGATCCTGCTCAACACAAGATACCGATACATTCATTAGCATTTGTAATTGAAACTTTACTTCATTTAACTTTATTTATATTCAGTTCATGAAAACCTCCCACAAATGTGTGATGTCTGGTTAAATTTACAAACACGCATAAACAACATTTGTTGACAACACTGTTGTCTGATTTTTTTATTTTTTTTTTTTTAATATTCAGAAAGAGTTTGAGTTCAGAAAGACTATGGATAACATGGTTCATTAAACAAAAACATGCAAAACATGAACAGGAATAGCTTGAGAAAATCAGAGAGAAACTGTTGTTGAAAACGTTTCTATTTCTACACTTACATATATTTTTTTCAAACATTCTTATCACATTTGAATTGTTATCAACTTCACTACATCACGCATCCCTAGTTTCCCACTTTTACCAATGATCAGTTGGTGTGGACATGAGTTTACAACCCAGGATAAATAAGGACGCTTACCTCCACAGGGCATCTTTAACCTTCAGTGTTTCATACTGGCAGCTCATGTGATTTCACTAACAAAATCTCATGTTTTGTTGTGACATTCACAAAAGACGTTCTGTCTGTCGGGCCGTCTCCCACCCACTCATCGATATCTCTTTAATTCCTATTGGATTTGGAACTCATACATGCACCTTTTAATTAGGAGTCACTGTCTATCAAAGTTTAACCTTTAAAGTTGTTACTGTTACATTTCCCCGTCACACTCCCACCCCCCAGCCATTCCATGCTCCCCCATCCCTCTCATCCTGCACCTCCTCATCAGTACTCCATCTTTAGTCGTACCCCCATACAAGCTCCTCGCTCATGCGTGTTCTGCTCTGGTATACTCAATGTCCTTTGACTCCCTGTTAACCCCCATCCTCCTGTGCCCCCCCCCCCCCCCACCCCCCCCCCCCCCCCCCCCCCCCCCCCCC
>CAAKHB010004409.1:2892-27500 GCA_901007665.1 Aeoliscus strigatus
TACGGAGCAGAGATCCACCAGAGGGACGAGGAGGGCTGGACCCCTCTGCACATGGCCTGCAGCGACGGCTTCCCGCACATCGCTCGGTGAGCACTTCTGGAGCTGCAGCTTCTATTCCTCCATTTCTATTCTTTTTTTTTTTTTCCATGTACAAGCCAAACTTTGTATAGTGTAAAAAAAAAAAAATGTAAATAATGTAAATAAGAGCTGAAGCACGGTACAAAGAATAATAAAAAATATACGAATAGTGTGCCCTGAGGTATAAATACGGTAAGTAATGAGATTGTAAATGCAAAAACAAAAATAAATAACATATAGGGATTATAACAGAAAGATAGATAGATCACACACTTATTTACTTTTATTTCTATTCTTTTCTGCTCCATAAGCCGTTAGATAGATAGTCAAGATTTTCATTTTTCGATTTGTGCACAAACACACTGTCCTGGCACAGGGATATTGTTGTGCAGGCTCCTGGAGTCCATTTAACTTAAACTAAACTTTGTATGGTGTAAAATAAACTTTAAAATGATATAAAATGAAATATTTTCAATAAAAAAAAATGAATACTGTGCCTGAGGTATGAATACATACATACAAATACATACAAATACTATACAAAAAGAAAATGAATATGCAAAATTAATGAATCTATAGGGATTATAACAGATAGATAGATCACATACTTATTTACTTTATCAATCCCATGAGGGAAATTCTAGCATTACAGCAGCAAAGACAGCATGTAACCTTCAGGTCAATCAAAGAAGAAAACATACGTTGAAATTGAAATACAGAATCACAAATTCACACGTTGTCCTGAGGCGGCCATTGGCCCTCAGCTCTCCTGCGCCATCAGGAGAGAAGCTGCAGAGTCCGCTGCATTCTTGCACCTCGTTGACCCTCGTGACACTGGAGAGCGGCAGAAAGTCACGTTGAGTTCACGTCAGTGGCTAAACCGGCAGCATCTGATCCTGTTTGACGTGGTTTCTTCCAGATATCTTCTCTCACTGGGGGCCGACCCCGATCTGGAGAACGAGTGCGGCGAGAGGCCGGCTGACCTCATTGACCCCGACAACAAGGAGCTGCTGGAGCTGTTCGGGCTGTCCGTCAACGACTGACAGCAACTGTCAGAGAACAAAAACCGTCGGAAAGCTTCCACCCAGTCGCCCGACTGCTCTGCACAGACGGCCGGTGCAGCATCCTGAGTCTGTGGGCCGTGTCCAGGCTAGAGGAGAAGAACAACAATGGATGGTTGTTGGATGGAGGCGTCCCAGAGCAGAGCTGCTTCCTGGACTCTCCACCCGTTCACAGCAAAATCTTATTATTCTATGTGATTCTGCAGTGCTCCTCAATGGAGAATTAGATGCATGTTGCAGGAGGTTGGACGTCTTCTGAACATCATGTAGTCACTATGCCGACACTGAAATGTGTTAAATATCTCATTAACCAATACGTTGAATCAATTTTTGACACACTGTGTATATATAGTTTTTAGTGTTTTTTTTTTATCACATTTTATTACATTTTCTATTTTTTTAAAAATAAAGTTTATAGATATTTAATTGTGGCTTAGATTCCTTAATTTTTTGTTCCAGAAAATCCTCATACATCTCTGCAGTTTGTCTCTAAAAACCCTCTATTAACTTTGTCTCCCGCAGCATTCAACGGACTGGAGAATCTACGCCAACTACGTCAAGTTTGTTTTACACAGCACGCGTCAGCCGACACTTGGGAGGTGAAGTAGAAAATGTTGTAAAAGCAGAATTAAAACCAGCGCACGTCAAAGGCGGCGGTGCTTTTAGATTCGAGGAGTCAGACCGAGTGTACACTGGACTTCATGCCGATGAGGCAGATGGTAAATGAGCGACACAGTTCACTGTCTGACGTGTGTTAAATGACTGTACAAGTTGTTTTCTGCTTCATCTGCTGCCTCCTAGTGGGCAAAACCAACACTGACACAAAAACATCCTCCACACGTCCCATCTTGAAAGGAAGGACAAGTGGTGCTCATTTTTCAATTCTATTTTCACGTAAACATTTGTAATGTTTTCTATGTTTGAATTCTCAGTACCAATGAAATTAGGGAAATTCTGCAGTTTTCCTCATTTCAGGATGGACAAACTCAGGGTTTGAACTTACACATACATAAATTGAGGTTATTTGTTTTAAACCCACCAATCAACCAGAGCGGTTCACCGAGGCACTTGAACGCACCAAACAAATCAAACCACAGCGTGACGACAACTTTCTGAACACAGAATTAGATAAATTAGTTTCAGGGGATTTTTTTTATTTACAGCTGACACCAAAACCAACTTTTTGAAGAGTTGTTCAAGTCTCTGTGCGAAGAAAGTGTTCATTCTTTGAACTTCCACTCCTGTCGACACATGGGACACTGCTGCTGGACCTGCTGCGAGTTCAGCCATTTTAAGATGCAGTGCATGTGGAAACAGTGAGAGCACTGACCCCAGACCAGTGGGCAGTCGTCCCCAGGCACTTTACCTGCAATGTATGGAAAACACACCATGGAGGGTGGGTAGATCAAAACAACGTACCCAAAATGTAATAATGGTAATAGATGTTCACATCTATAACCATTCATTTACATCAACATGTGAAACCATGAGGTATTTGGTACCAAAGTTACTACTAAGATACTATCTGTATATTATATGTATTTCAAGTGTTTATTTATTTTCGTTTTTGATTTCTATTATATCGTACAGCTAGTGAAAACCAAAACCTCAGTCTCTCAGAAAAATCATAATAAACCAAATAAAAAGAAAAAAAATACTTACAATATGTACGTGTGACAAATCTGTAGTAAGCATAATAATAACAACGATGTGTTTCCTTTTTAAAACTGATTTACTGGGGGAAAAAAACAACCCTTGATGATATTCTAATTCATCGAATGTCATATTTTTGTATTTGTGTGTTCACGTTTGCGTAGAAATTCAACATTTAAAATTCTATTAGCTTAAAGCCAAGCTGGAGTAAAGCCTTAGCTTAGCCTAGCCTAGCTTGTTTACTTACAGTCTGGGCAGCATCCATTGAAGGCCAACCTGCAGATCCCACAGTTCTCATCGTTGGCGACCCACAACCAGGACGCCACGCCGCTCCACTGCTTGATTTTCACCTTCATCCTGTGATTCTGACCAGAGGAAGAAGAAAAGAAACTCAAACTACACAATGGCTGGCGGCTGCAACTGCTGCGGTTAGCATTAGCAGCTAGCTCCTCACCTATATTGGTTCGTTAGCGAGTCCGAAGCCTCAACTACGTTTCGATATTTCCTTGTATAGCATGAATCATTTTGTGGCCAGTATGAAACGTGCAAAGGAGGAGGGGGGGTGTTAAGACTGTGGATAGTTCAGGTTTCTAGACCAATGTGTCAGTTAGCCGGTTCCTCTTCTTCACTTGTTCAGTTAGCACTGCTTCCGGGTGTGTTGTCGCCACCTATTGATCTGTGAAGGAAAAAACAACCGTCCACGATTAACATTAATATAGTAGATATTATACCTTCATAATTCAATAATTTAACCAGTTGTAATGAGTAACTATTGTAATAATTACGTTACATAAAACGTAACACGTTATATGAAAATCATCTTGTGTAAAAAATACACTTGTTTATGTTGACAAGTCTCCAGAAGATATTCTTATTATACTGTGATAAAATAGTCAAAAATAAAGACATTTATGATACCTGAGTACATTATTATACATATGTTCAATCTGGGTGCCATTTACTTCTGTACTTGTTTCAGAGTCAGTAACACTGATCGTTGATTATTATTATTATTATTATTATTGTTATTATTATTATTATTATTATTATTATTATTATTATTATTATTATTATTATTATTATTATTATTATTATTATTATTATTATTATTATTATAAGCAGGGGTTCAAATGGGCAAAGAACATGAACCCTGGATGTAAGGGCACTTTCCAAAAATAAAAATAGAAAATGACAACATATTTCAGCGCAGCAGTTCAAGGATACTTTCCAAGAAGGTGTCACCAAAGTGTTTCAACATAACACTTTGGAAATCTATGGTCATATGGTCGTATTACGTCACTGACATACTGAAAAACAAGAACAGACACTGTGTTAAAGGAAACAGACCGATGCAGGGAGGAAAGATGCCAGAATACGTGAATCAACCAAGACATGGACAGAAACATTCAGATTTGAGTCAAACAGGTAATTTACTTATCGGGTTACTTTGTTCATTCTGTGAAACTCTGGTGGTTGTTTTCACTTGAGTGTTTTAAAAAAACTCACGTATATTAAAAATATTGAAAAATATATTTATTTTTAATGATTTATGTAATATATATTGTATTTTCGTACTTTATTATTTAAATGTTTATTCTGATTATTATACAGATAAGTATACTATTACATCATCAGTATTATATCATAATCATATATTTCCAGTAGCTTCTAGTCACTGTTCACTATTTGACTTGTTCAAACATTGATCTTGCAGAAAGACGGCTGAGACGTAGATGTCAGGTACTACTGTTGACCTTTGGCCTCCTGTGTATAGTACAAGCTAGTCTGAATATCGCTCTCCGTCTCCCCTGTGAGTATGATCTTTATTCTCTGCATGTGCATTTCAAAAACATGAACATGAAATAAGACCCTCTGCATTCTTTACACGTTGAAGTCCAACATCGTGGAAACTCAACTTGTCTGAGCGACAAAAACCAAGAGACAGACATCGATCAGCAGGAGACAAAGCAGCCGTGCGGCAGATTGAAAGAACGATTTGATGCTCTGACCAGAGTGAAAGACGAGCTCACCAGCTGGATCAAAGTCTATGAGAGTGAGAATAACAGGCTGACTATGCTGCTCAGAGGTAAGAAGGAGAAATTCACGCAGTTCTGTTTCCTTTCTTCCTGCTTTCAGTATGTGTCAGTACCATAGTTGATCAGCGACTGTTCTGCTTTTTGTGCTGTTTGTCTTCTATTATCTCATCAGAAAAGTGCCCAGGACGGCCGGGAGGGAGGCTGATAAGACCCTACGAGTTCAGAGAGCTTGACGTGTCAGAACAACATTAACAATGACCCTGGCGTTGGTTGACATCAGTGACCCCTCCTGGTTGAAGGCGGTGTCCTGTTGATGTGAGATGTTCTTATTTATTCTTGTTAATGAAAAAAAAAAAGTGGCGGCAGATATCTGTAATAAAAATCTTACTCTCATACTTGTCTTCACGTTTTATTTAAGCTTTTAAAACAAAAACAAAACTCCTCACAAAGTGCAAGTTTCTCCACTGTGAGACAAATACAGGTTTATCTTATTGTATCTTTAATCCTCTTATTACACTTATTGTGTTCATTGTCAATAATATTCGCCTGATTTCAAACTCTAGTGTTCTACTGTGTCATAAGATATTTTGTACTATTTTTATTGTCACCTTCACACCAAGTCAAAGTCTTTGTATGTGGAAAAACATACTCAGCAATAAAAACGGACTCTGATTGTGATTTGAAGGCATCAGTGCTCACTGTCTTTCACTTCTTGGATCAAACATTCAAAGAGGAACTTTCAACTATCATTGTTCCGGGATTAAACCCTTTCACAAGTGCCTCTGAAAATTCTGAAAATCAGTCAACAGGGGCTGTATCATAAAAGTGACATCAGATTTCCTGCGTGTGTAGCTTAGTGTAAACAATATATAATATTCATGAAAACGACTCAAAACTACAAGTCAGACAAATGTAAGCATTGCTTGTCCTCCTTTAATAGAAAATACTTCAAACCCTGTCTAACAGAGGTGTTCTGTTGAGTTCTATTAGCTGTCCTGCAGTAAAAGTCCTCCATCATCTCTCTCCTGTGTGTTCTCATTGCAGAACTACCATAACTTCAGATGATTACAATGATTTACTGAACAACTTTCCCTGTTCAAATAGCGGCTGGCCCTTTTTTAATACTGTATATCTAGTTTTACTGCTACTGCAAACACAAAGTCTGGTTATTATGTTTTGTCAGCATTTTGTCAGTTGTGTTGGAATTGACTCAAAACAAATGATATAACAATAGCCTGTTCATGTTACAGTACAAATCTTAATTTATCCATATCTTTCCATACAATTATATTGTCAGGGTGGCTGAGTGCTCTAAGATGCTGTATTAAGCTCATAATTTCCCTCTGACAGCGTATTTACTTTACACCTACCTGCCTGTGTCCTTTTAAGATAAGATCATCTTTTATTTTACCATGGCCGCCGTGCGTTAAAACCGTGTCATACATCGCGCACAGCTTGCAGTAGCAACAACCGGACATTTGACAAAGAAAACAAGCAAAATGGAGGATTTTAACATTTCTTTCGACTGCTTTGGGGAGCATAAGGTCATGACATCAGCGTGTTCCCTCAGTTCATTGTTATAACATTGTTATTGTTAATGGTGTTGTTCTATTATTCATCCTTAGTGGGTGTTGGGATCTCTTTGGTTTTATGATTCAAAAGCACTTACATTTTCTTCTATGAATATAAGCTGTATAAATATCAGTATAGTATCACTTAGACTGATTCTGTTCAGTGTATATCAGCTGCTGAACAACTTTATTTACGTAAATAAACTGTCGATAATACAGGCAACGTTACATGTCAATTAACCTTTACTTAATAGGAGATGTGTATTTAAGCTGATGCACAAATATTTGCTAGATAAGAGTGGCAATCAGAAGCCACTTCCTCTTTTCAAGTCTCTTCTTCCTGTTCGGATGCAGTCATCAGTGTCCAGCCTCTGTCGGGTTTACCAAACTGCAGCAGGGAAATGAATGTTGGTAAAGCTGCTGAAAAATAATGGCGGAGGACCTTTACAGTGAACCTGTCATCCTAGAGAAGCCTCAGCATGATGACAAGCACGGGTGTCTGGATGTTTATGCGAGTGCGGAGAGCCTGAGGGTGTATGACAACCCCTGGGTGGAGGTGAGGGCACCAACTGTACCGAGACCTGCACAGGTTCAGCAGCCAGGTGTGTAAACGGACTCACCAGGTATCACCAGGTTTCCTCGCGTTAAATGACTGTATTAGTCTGTGTGTCCTGTTACCTCTGCAGCAGATTGAACATCAAAGTCTGTGAACAGGTGCTTGAAGGACAGTTCATTCGCAGCAAATCAAAAATGCAAAAGAAACGCCATCAGCCGGATGTTGACTTTTGTTATTTTTATTTGTGAAGTTCTTAAAATGTCAAGGACAAGGAATCACTACAGATGTGATTCAGTTCTCCTGGGTGCGCTGTGTCTCTTCCTCCTGACTGGGATCATTTGTCTCGGTGTCCAAAGTGAGTTGTCACTGGTTTTTATCATCAGTGAATTTACCCTGGCTCCATGGGTGGATGCTCATCTGTTTGTTGTCTTTGGTACAATAGTGAGTAAAAACTCGAGCAGATGGAGACGAGAGGTGACCCAGTTGTTGGCAGATAACGCTGACCTCCGGCAGATGAGTCACCAGTTAAGAAACAATTACACCTTGCTCGTCAAACAAAGAGACATCTTGTGGAAGACCTTCTGCGGTGAGTGGAGTCTTTTGGAGCAAATCATTTTTGGGGGGTATCTTCATGTGTAACATGAAAATGCCATTTGGATGGATGTTTGTCAGTCTTAGTCATCCACCGATATCGTTTGCATGTAGTAGGAAGTAAAGTGCGGAAGTTTAGTTCCCCCTGTGTGTCACACAGTTGAATATCAGGTAATACACTGATAATGCATCATCTAAAATTGTGTGAATTTGTCAAAACGTTCAAATAAACAAAGGTCAGAACTCTCCCAAGGCGTTCATGGAATAAACTGCTGTTTGCAATGGAACAAGAAAATAATGCTCGACTATGGCTCAGTGTATTGCAGAAACAATATTTTATGTGTTTTTCTGCTTTAATTCTATATATTTTATGTGGTGTGTGTGAGAAGCTGTGAGTAGATCCAGGTAGTTTACAAATGTCACCTTCTTACCAACTTACATAGACACCAATAAAGATAACGTCCTCAGTGAAGATGCAATATATTGAAATATCTCTCTGACATGCAGGAAAGTTTTGGAAAGAAAGAAAGAATTGTTTGGACTTATTGAATCCATGACGACCAGCTGAAATGTCACAGGTGAGTTATTTCCACATGGAACCCTCCTCCAACATCTTTGTAAAATCATCTCCAGTGTGATTATAAGCAAGAAATGTAGTCATGTTTGAAAACAATACTTCATATGGAAAACAAGCTGACATTTCTATGGTTTATATGTACAGAGTTATTCACTAAACTGTTCATCTTTGCAGGCGGCAGCATGTTACATGTCAACTGCCTGGAAACTGTGGTGAAATCGAAAGTCACAATATGAAGAATATAACAAAAAAATCATTAAAAAGAAACACATGACCTGTGGCAGCTGGATTTTTTTCACTGACAGATTTTCAAAATGCATATTCAGAAATTTGAATACATTTCCACTTGTAAATGTCACATGATTTCACATCTTTGTGTGGATGTTTGCGAATAAACTTGTTTTTTTTTTTTGGTCTTTCTACTGTAATGCAAAAAACAAAAAACAAATATCCTGCATTTAATAACTGCAATTGCATTTATATGTATGGGGTTTTTTTTATATTTAGTGGGTTAAACTTGAATTGCATAGAAAGACCCCTTAGCTTGTAGACTTTAAATGTTTTTATGCTGATTTTTATGCTGATTTCTCATTTGATTAAATAAATCAAATGAGAATTGGAATAATTCTCTCATACACTTTTAGGCTTTTTCTGTTGCCGTTTGAAAAAAGGCCAAAGGTAGCTCTGGAAAGGTCTTGAAAATTATGAAAATAAACACAGTAAATTCTATAATGCTATTTTTCATTTCGTTACGAAATAGTACACATGTGCGTGAAAACGTAGATCATGTGAGTATATTTTCAACCTGTGTTGACATAAAATACTTCTACAAACTGTACCGCTGCACGACGGATATTGATATCCTGTCAGCTGCGTCGTATGACGTCACTTCCGTCTTTAATGACAGACTTGTCTGTCGGCATTTTCCTTTTGTTTTTTTCCCCGTCTGGGTTGTTTTCAGCTTTCGGATTTATTACCAGTGCATTGACCAACTGCGGAGATTTTGACAAGTCCGTTTGCTTTACAATGCCTGGGTTTTCAGACAGAGATCGTGGCAGAGACAGAGGGTAAGTCGACTGTTTGTCAAAGAAACAGCGTAACAAACGACTGTTAGCGGAAATGCTACGTTTCCACCGCTAGCATACATACACCCAGTAAATATATATTTGTTTTTCGCGTCGCCGTTCATATTTAAATATGCACACAGGGAGGCGTCAACTGTCCGTGTTGTGGCGTTTAGTGCAACAACCACAGCTGGTTGTCAGCCGACTAGAAATAAAATGGCAGCTAACATCAGGTCCGTGAAGTCACCGCTGCCTTCGTGCGAGCTACACCTGTGACGCAGTGTTGTCTTCTTGGTCGGGAAACTTTTTTTTTTAGTTTTTTCACTGTGCTTTTTTGTTGTTGTTGTCGTTAAATGCTCTTTATAGTTACCATCTCGCCTCCCTGATGAAATAATCCGGATGTGCCTGTTCAGCAGGTCACACATGTGACGTCTGTCATAAGCGTGCATCCCGGAAGTTATTTACTTCAACTTTATCTTTAATAACACGTAGAAGATGACGTTCTCTAGCTGATGCTGCATTCCCGTGGAAACGGGAGAGACCTCTGCTGGACGGAACCGCACGACGTTAAAAAGGGACCGACGTGACATGTTTCTATGGCGATTTCGTATTGTTTACAGTAAAATTGTAAAATAGATTATTGTGTGTTATTTTGTGTTATTATCATAGCAATTCATATATGGCTATAAAATCCTGTGTTATCTAAATATTGCATTGCAAACCGAAACTATGCCACAGCCAACAGTGCTTCCTTGGTGGTATACGGTAAAAGTTAAAGTAGTGAATGTCATTTTGAATGTCATTCCAGTCTGCCATTCTCGCCAGTTTGCCAACTTACATTTCCATGATTCCATGTGAATGCAACATAAACAAATAAAGGCCAAATGGAGATGACCCTCATGAAACGTGTTGTCTTCTCAAGGTACGGTGGAGGACCACCTCGATTTGGAGGAGGTGGAGGAGCCAATAGGGGTGGACCTCCCCCTGGAAAGTTTGGCAATCCTGGTGACAGGCTGCGAAAGAAACACTGGAATCTAAACGAGCTCCCAAAGTTTCAAAAGAACTTCTACCAGGAGCACCCAGATGTGACCCACAGGCCCATTGTAAGACCGTCCTCCCGACACGTCTTTCATCTGAGTTTATGTCACTATTGGCTTCATCTCACAGCCATGCGAAACACTTGTCTGTCTGCAATTTTTAAATATTTTCTACACATTCCAGCAAGAGGTTGAGCAGTATCGCATAAGCAAAGAAGTGACTGTGAAAGGCAGAGATTGCCCCAAACCAATGGTAAAATTCCATGAAGCTGCATTTCCAAGTGAGTCAAATGTAATTCTTAACAATAAATCTTTTAATATACATTAAAATATGAGCATACTAAATAATTTTGCGTAACTTTGGGTGTCTGTCTTGTTTTTTTAAGGTTACGTCATGGATGTCATTGCCAAACAGAACTGGACTGAACCCACTCCAATTCAGTCTCAGGGGTGGCCGGTTGCTCTTAGTGGCAAAGACATGGTTGGCATCGCTCAAACTGGGTCTGGGAAAACTCTTGCGGTAAGTGTGGAATTGTGATTCTACCCAGCAGCTCCCTAAGACAGGAACTTACTTCAGCCTCTCTCATACGGTTTTCCAATTTTCAGCTCAGACATTACTCGTCTTGCACAGTGCTTATGAATACACTGAATTTGTCTTTTTCTAGTACCTTCTGCCTGCCATCGTGCACATCCAACATCAGCCATTCTTGGAGCATGGTGATGGACCTATAGTAAGTACGCTATAAAACACGCCCTCCTCCAGTTTGATTAAATGACTGCATTAATGTATTGCTGACTAAGAAACAAACCAGCTCAGCTGCTTGTTGCATATTTTGGTTGTTTACTGAGGATTACTTTTGGTCGGCTCGCTGTTCTGGTTATCTACTATCCCTGTGCTAATATATGTAATAATACTATATACCATGTTCACACAGTGCTTAGTGCTGGCTCCAACTCGTGAGCTGGCCCAGCAGGTCCAACAAGTGGCTGCTGAATATGGCAGAGCGTCCCGTCTCAAGAGCACCTGCATCTACGGTGGTGCACCCAAAGGACCCCAGATTAGGGATCTAGAAAGGGGTGAGACGACGGTGTGACTCAGATAACTGGAGACGACTACAGTTTGTCAACGGATCGATGACGACTTTGCAGTCCTTCTACTCTGGATGTGTCGATAAAGATTGAACAGTGTGTCTGTCCTCGTAGGTGTGGAGATTTGCATCGCAACCCCAGGGCGCCTCATTGACTTCCTGGAGTGTGGAAAGACTAATTTGCGTCGTTGCACCTACCTGGTGCTGGACGAGGCTGACCGCATGCTGGACATGGGATTTGAGCCACAGATCCGAAAGATTGTGGATCAGATTCGGGTTAGTTGGAACCAGAATGAATCACTCCATTATTGAGAAACCCTCAGAGTAACGTGTCCCATCACAGACCTCTACTGAAGCGCCTCGTACGCTTTGAAATGCAGTGAAGATGCACCGATCAGTCAGCCATGACAAACATTTGACAAAGTCAGCAGTAAAAGTGTCACAATTACTGTAAAAAATCTAACTCGTCCACATTTCTCTCCCTTTTCTGGGACCCAGCCGGACCGACAGACCCTGATGTGGAGTGCCACCTGGCCGAAGGAGGTTCGCCAGTTGGCTGAGGACTTCCTGAAGGACTACGTGCAGATCAACATCGGAGCGCTGCAGCTCAGTGCGAACCACAACATCCTGCAGATAGTGGATGTTTGCAATGACATGGAGAAGGAAGACAAGTAAGAGAAGAGATCTCCGAGGAGACGGACGATGACGGTGAAGCGGTCACTTCAGCTCAGCCTTGCGTTTAAACAATCCACTCGTTCTCTTGTGCCAGGCTGATCCGTCTGTTGGAAGAGATAATGAGCGAAAAGGAGAACAAGACCATCATTTTTGTGGAGACCAAAAGGCGATGCGACGAGCTCACCAGGAGGATGAGAAGAGATGGGTAAGCTCACAAACAATTTCTTCCATTTACTTTCCCGAGTTTCAGGGTGGAACAGAGATCTGGCCTCTCTCCTCCACTTGTATCAGACTGAGGCGACGGTCTGCCTTCATCAGCAAAGTCCATTTCACCAGTTGTTTAATGTATAACCGTAACCTAATAGCAAACAATAGCCAGTCCGAGGCAGAGAAGGGGCGGGCCGTCTCATAACAGTACAGAGTAGCACTTGCTGTAATTTAAAGCGATGTAAGAATATACAGAAGGATTCAGCTGAGAAAACGGATGACTCAGCAGCTACGTAAAAAAAACGTCGTAGGACAAATGGTTTGGCAGCAGCAGGGTTGTGCATAAGAATCTGCCTGTCGCAGGTGGCCAGCCATGGGGATCCATGGAGACAAGAGCCAGCAGGAGAGGGACTGGGTCCTGAACGGTGAGATTTCAGATGGATTCTTCTAAACAACTGCCCCCGAGCGTCTGCCCATGACACTAAATGCTTCACATCTCCATCCAGAGTTCAGATATGGCAAAGCTCCAATCCTCATCGCGACAGACGTTGCCTCCCGTGGCTTAGGTCAGTATGTCACAGAGTACTTTTTTTTGTTTGTTTTTTTCCCCCGATCAGTGTTTTACTTCTTATTAAAGAAAGTGTTTTTGCTTTCTTTAACTTTTCTATGCATTTTCTGAGTCTTTCTCACCTTAAGGTGGAGTCTTTGTGGCAGGCGCTAGGCATGACAGTCCCAGGCCTCGAGAGGGAGAAGGATCACATATTGGAAGTGCTCAGCTGGCTTGCCACCCAGTGGGCATAGAGAGGTGAAGGCTCTTGTGTGCCAGTGATCTTCAAAAGGCTGTGTGGCTAAGCCTTTGTCTCTGACATCTTTGAAACATACGTCTGTTCTCTGTCCACGGATTTCACCTGACAAATGCCATCCAGCTGTTTCCGACTCAAACGCAAACGAAAAAGACGTGCTCGACGCCGCGACTTTTGCCTCGCATGCTGTTGTGTTTGAGAGCGCCGTATCGCAAGTCACCTGTTTGAGATTTGGAACAATTGTTAGCAGTCGGAGCTTGTATCACTTAGCATGGGTACTCGCGAGCCTGTCTAAGCTTGTTCAGTTGTTTTCTCTTTTCCCGTCAAAGTGCTGGATTTCCTCAAATGGAGAGAGCAGTTTCGAATCTTGTATTTGTCTCTGAAAATTGATGAGACCTGGCACATGCGTTTTAGGGGTTAGTGGGAAGTGAAAGGACAAAGAGAGTGAGACAGCTCAAACCAAAGTTCCTCCCTCGCCTGTGTTTTATAGTCATGTCGAGACCTGCCAACGAGAGACATTTTCTCAAGTGAACACTGGCTTCTTGGGAGATCTTGCCTTGATGAGACTGATGAAAGGGGTGGGAGGAATTGTTCTACGCTTGCTGAAGGGGGTCCAGCAGAGTTCAGTGTTTGGGCCTTTTTCTTTTTTTTTCTTTTTTCTTTTTGCTTTGTTTTGTTTTTTTGAAGAGGGAGGCCCCCTGTCAAATTAGTAGTTGGTCTATTTGGTCTTGGCAAGACATGCAGTGTGGCCATTTTTAATATCACGCTTCTTCTGAGTGTGCTGGGGGATAGTGGACCTGCAAAAATCTGCCCCCGATTGGTCCCATATTGGCACACGAGGAGACACAAGTGCATTTCCTGGCCCAACTGCATAGAAGCTCCTGGATGTCACTTGACAATTTGTGGGGGATTTCGCTGCATTGGGAAAGGACGAGTGAATGCATACTCCTTTATGGTAAGATATAAATCCATCTTTCTCCCCTGGTAACAAAAGGGAGAAGGAGTGCCTTTTGGATCATTTTGATTCTGGTAAGCAGCACTCGGAGTGTGCATCGTTTCTCTCTTCCCACAGTAGTATTCCCATGGAGTAGATGTGTACACAGTATCATGTTCCTTAAACACGTTTCCCTCCGCAGCGTAATGACCGTTTTCTTCCCCGAGCCGTCACAGTTGCTAACTTTTCCCTTTGATCTGGCTGTTGTGGTGTGCAAAATCCTGTGTGGCCTCCGTGTTTTGTTTTGCCACACTGCAACACTTTCACAGATGTGGAGGATGTGAAATTTGTCATCAATTATGACTACCCTAACTCCTCTGAGGATTATATCCACCGCATTGGACGCACAGCCCGAAGTCAAAAAACGGGCACAGCCTACACCTTCTTCACCCCCAACAACATAAAACAAGCCAGTGACCTGATCTCTGTGCTCCGTGAGGCCAACCAGGCCATTAACCCCAAGCTGATCCAAATGGCGGAGGACAGAGGAGGTAAACGCACATGCTCGTTGCATTAAAAAACATACCGGTTTTAAACAAAATGTAAACAGTTAAATCTGAACTTTTTTCTGATACTGAACTGGCTGGAAATAGATATATGAAGTCAGCCATGGTAGATGTTCTATGTCTGAATGGGACTTTGTCATGTCAGTAATTCAGCTGCGCCTCTTTGTCCTGTCTTCACATCTTGCAGGTCGTGGAAGGGGGGGGAGAGGTGGCTACAAGGATGACCGTCGGGATAGGTATTCTGGAGGTGGTCGGAGCAGTAACTATGGTGGTAATGGCTACAGGGACAGGGAAGGTGATCGAGGGTTCGGCAGCGGGCCGAAAAGTGCCTTTGGTGGCAGTAAGGTCCAAAATGGCGGCTACGCCGGCAACGGCGGTAGCTCTAGCGGTAGCTATGGCAACAGTTTTAACAACAACAATGGACAGGGTAATTTTGGTGCTTCGGCGAACCAGGTGGGTGCCTTTGGTAACCAAAGTTTCCAGGGGCCCCCTCAGTTTGGGGGCATGCAAAGGGGCGCTCAGAATGGCATGAATCACCCGTTCCCTTTCCCCTCTCAGCCTCCACTGCCCCAGGCTCAGCAGCCACCACCCCCACCACCGATGGTGCCCTTCCCCATACCACCACCGTTCGCTCAGTAGATGTATGCACAAAGTATAGAACCAACCTGTTTTTTTTTTTGTTTGTTTAGTGTCTAAATCTCACAGTATGATGATGATTATTATCCTTTGAACTGTTTAACTTTGTTTCGCTTACAACAGGGTTGGATTTAATTTGGTTAAACCCAGAGCATTAAATGGAGTCATAGGTGCATTTCTTTACCTAATTATAGCTGCACTTTTCCCTTGACTGTTTTCTTGTTGACATTCCTCAGTAATTTATTTTAACTAGGAAATGCAGTGTATTCAGTTTGTGGTATTAAGTGATGTTATTACAGTTCTATACAAGGGTATGGCTGTGTGTGAGCGTGTGTGGCCCGTTTTAAATATAAATAAAGGGAAAACACTCGTTCCTTTGTGTCTGTGGAGGTTTGTGATATTGAAACAGATGGTGATGTCTGTAACTGAACAGCAACAGGAGGATTACCTCGTTAAGAAATTATAAATCTGAACACATTGGCAACAACACTGTAAACAAATGTGAGAGAAATGGAGGTTTGGGTCTTTTGGTTTGGATTTTTTTGCTTGAGATTTTACCCTTTTTATTTAAATGGTCTGATCATTTGACTACTCAAGTAACAGAATATGAACTGAAAGCTATTTCAACTAAAACATGACAAACATAAGCTGTGTTTTAAAATGGTCTGGAGTGGCACAAAAACAGAAAAATGAAACAATTTTAACATTTGTAATGAGGCCTTTTCAAACTGCTGCTTCTTTTATTGGTAGCTGGTCACCATATACAGTAGCTGTGGTTGGTAACCAGCAGGTGTTTTTACCGCCACATACTGGACTGGAGTGGGTCAGAAGAGGAACAAACGAAAAAGACAAAAACAAAAATACATGTAAAAACCCTCAAACAAACAAAGTGCAGACTATATTTAATACATCTGTAATTGTTAGAAATGTAATTTAAGCGCCCAAAGTGTCCTGTGTCATTGCATCACTTTCCACTTCCGGACAGCATATGTATACTTCCGGGTCTTGCTACTCCATTGAAAGCTAGTTCACTGGCTTGCAGTCTCTTTTACTGGTTTGCAGTATCTGTTAGACCTTTGCAATCTCTTTGGGGGAAAAAATCGCGCCATGTACTATTTTCCACGGTATATGTGAGCTAGGATGTTAGCTAGCTCAGGTATGCTATCCCTCAGCTCCCAACTCATTCATGATGTGAACCGTCGACTTTTTGTCCGCTCTCAACTTTTCTTTATTTGACCTATACGTTTATAGTTTCTACTTTATATGTCACGCGTTTTTCCGTGACATGGACGGGCAGTTTTAATCAACATGTGTGACTTGCTCTGGCCATCATGCTAGCTCGCTGTGTCAGAGCCTCATGTCAAAGTAAACACGGTCGCAAAGCGCTGGCTCGGCAGCACACCAGAGGACGCTGCAGTCAGGAAGTGGATCCGACTTTGCTACAGTTCTTTGTGGACAGATGTTATATTGCACCCGGTCAGACGAACGTGGAACTGTGGGGACGTGGGCTGAGCTGCAGCTACGGACCCCTGGGCACGGAGCTGAGGAGGAACGTGCTGGAGCAGTGGTGGCACTCGGTGACCCGCTCCAGAGCTCAGGTGTTCGGGATCAACACCCTGAGCAGCCGGCAGAACACGGCGTCGGATGGAGGGGGGCACCTGAGGATCGCCCAGTCTGCGAACATCCAGCAGATACTGGAGCAGAGAGACGTGAGCAACGAGCAGCTCGTTCAGAGAACACAGATGTTCCTGCAGAGGTCCACATCTGTGAGAGCAAACCTTCTGCAAGGTATACTGCTGCACACATCCAGATTCACTCATTCACTGCCGTGGACAGGTGACAGGGAGGGTGTACAGTCCATCAACTATAAAGTACCTGTTGTGCGAATTTTGTTCACTGAAGAGGGTGGAGAATGAATCTCATTGACTGCAGTCTGTGTGCAGTTGAACAGCATCTCACTGTGTGTTGTGCTTCGGTTTGGTCTCAGGTGCCTTGGAGCAGTTCGTCCCCTCATGTGATCTGGTGAACAGGAGGCTGCCTTTCGGCCTGGCTGAGACCGGTGTGTGTTTCCAGCCATCGGATGGCACCGGTTGGTGAGGCGTCATCTGCTCTCTGTCGTCTGTTTGTGTGTATGTACAGTTTGTCGATGTAACAAAAAAAAAATATGTTTGCACTCTGATTCTCTAAATGTGGATGCTGCACTCCAAAGTTGAAGAAGTAAAATAAGCCTTCTCTCTGTGAGAATATTGCCGTGATGTTACTTGAATAATAAGACGGTCTTGTTATGCCCGTCAGCCCGACTGAGGTGACCCAGGCATCTCTCGTGTGGTTTTGCTCTCCTCGAACCTCCGCCCAGTGGCTGGATCACTGGGCACGGCAGAGGCTCAAGTGGTGGAGAAAGGTGAGTCTTCTCTGCCAAGTTGTCATCACCACCAGCCACAAAAGAGCATGGTGTGTCTGAAAAGATGACACAATCACACATCACTCATCATCAAACATGCTCATAGACTTAAGTATAATTTTTAGACATTCTTTTGGCTCTTTACTAATCTAGATTAATTGTGCTCTTGTCCAGTTTGCCTTGTCTCCATCCGACTTCAGCAGCAGCGACATCCCAGAAGAGGAGCTTGAAGAGGCAGCATCTCGCGGCGTGAAGATCGTCTACAACTTCCCTTGGGGTGAGGAGCTGGTGGAGACGCTGTGGAGCCGAGGAGACTCTGAGCTGCTGCAGACACACAAAGGACAGCGGGCTAAACTGCAGGTCAGTAACCTGGTATCAATGTATTCATGGCTCTTCCTAGGAATGTTTTGAGTCAAATTATGAGAAAGTTCCACTCAAACCTGTAAGAAACCAAACTAGTGTTTGCTCAGGAGGTAGAATGTCAGTGTGTCAAAGTGTTGTTTTATTATACTGCCAGTAACTGTAATTTTAGAAGAGTAGAATGAGTACCACTTATCTGGCCATGTGCTTGGTTGGAAACAAACAGTGAAATAATTGATATTACCACAGACCTTTTCACTGACTACAATGTTTTATCTGTCTGTAGTACAGTCACCACTTATAGGTTTCAGCGACTACATGTTATTGCTTTCTACCTGTCTGCAGCGCTGTGACATTAAATATTGTCATTCTGAACATGTTTCAGTGTCGAGACACACGCAAATCAGTTCCCCACGTTGTCTCCGTGTCGGGCAATGTGGACCGTGGTTTGATGGCCTTTCTGTGCAACTCGCTTCAGCAACCAAAGAGAGGCGACTCCAAGCAGAGGCTGCTGCAGAGAAAGGTGATTGTATCTGAAAGAAATACATACTGTGTATTGTGTTTCTGTTAATAAGCGTCGGTACTTTCAGGTTCTGAAGTTACATCCGGTGTTGGCGCCAGTCAAAGTGGCTTTGGACATTGGCAGAGGAGCTACTGCGGAGCTGAGGCAGGTATGATTAATCGACACTGGTACTACTCGAATACAGATTATATCCTTTACTTATCAATGATCATATGACTCTGGTATGTTATTATTATTATTGTCTGTATGTATGTATGTATGGGTGCGTGCGTTTGATTTACTGTAAATAATAAAACAAAAAATTAATTTGTAGGTTTGTGAAGGACTGCTGCAGGAGTTTATGGAGGCCCGCATCTCTGCATGGCCGGGATATCTTACAACTACGCCGACTTCCATGGAGCAGCTGCATGCCAAGTAATGTCGTGGAGTGTTTTTATGCAGCTCTTTTTTTCGAGGCTAAGAGACAGATTGTGGACTAACAGATGTCACTGTACTGCAGGTATGACGAGATGGGAGTTCTCTTCACTGTGGTGATCAGTGAGAACACGCTGGAAAGCGGCCTCCTTCAGCTACGCAGCAGAGACACCACCATCAAAGAGACCATGCATATCTCCGAGATCAAGAACTTCATCTGTAGATATGTTTCTGCTGCAGAAAATATCTAAACAGTCTGCTTGATTATAAAGGACAGTCTCCATTCAATGCAGCTGAGCTTATCATTTTTTAAAGAAAAAATAAACATGTCTTTATACACAAGTACAATGAATGTGTCTGTCTTTCTCTCAAACAAGATAAAACAGTTGAAAATGGGGAAATTAAGACAAAGTACAAGGTTTCGTTTAACATTTGACTAAAAATGTGTTACATTTATAAACCAAGGGCTAGCAAATGTTCTTATACTGAACTGTACTGAAGCGGTGCACCATTTTTAAGAACATTAACTAATTCTGGAGGAATTTAATAAGTGGATTTTATTATCTAGCAAGTGAACGAAATGCTTTCAGGCACAGAAGACGCTTTCCGTTATGGAACGGGCAACAGTTTTCATTGAGCCAATCAGGTTTGTCCACTACATCTCGCGATGTTTGGACAGAGTCTTGCCCCTCCCTGCGCCGTCATTGGCTCTGGACTGCATGTGTGAATTCTCTTTAGCTGTTAGCGCTTCGACATGGCCGCAGAAAAGCAGAGCGAAGCTAAAGTTTCAATCCTGGATGAAAATAAGAAGAATTCATCGGATGGAGGACTGGGGCTTGAAAGTATCCTTTACTGTCAGATATTTCGAAGCGGCTTTGTGTAAAGCTAAACTGTCAAGCTCGGTCAATACCGTTAGCCTGCTAGCTACGACGGTCAGCGGATAATGCTAACGTTAGCTAGTGTTAATAGGCTACGTGTCACAATGAAACAGACTGACAGTGTCAGAGATGAAAAACAGACTTATTTGCTGTTCGGTTTGAGATTTTTAAGAGCACGGGGTTACAAATATAGTAGTAAACGTGTAATTCATTAAAATCACACATGTCTTTCTCACTTTTTAGTCAAGTTACGCAAACGTTACTTTAGTCGTAGAACGGAGTCTGTCCACTGTTTGCCAAGAATGAATGGAACTATCACGATTGGTCCTGTGTGGATGATTGGGCGATGATGATTATGAAGAAGAGAGGCATCTCCTTTGACATTGAATCTCAGTTTTGCAAATAATCAAGGAGTCCCAGCAGCAGCATGGCCTCAGACACGGAGACTACCAGAGATACAGGTGAGCTTTGTCCTCTTTCACTTCACAACCAGAAACCCTACAAGTACTAAACTGAACAGAACCCTAGGTGCACTGATAGTTCACCAGTAGGACGGATGTTCACATAGATGCATGTCTTAGATTGCTTAAAGTGACACAAAGAACTGACCGAGTAAAATGATAAGCTTAAATATGGTATTGCATGACTTTTTTATTGCGTACTTACAGTGAAACATATACCTGGAATATGGAGCTGCTTCTAGGTTTATGACCTGTTCCTGTATGGCATTTGATCTAAACCCTAATTACTTTCAAATTCAGTGGAACTAACATGTAGGTAGTGCTCACTGCCACCATCATTTAAAAAAAACAAATGTGGGAATATTATCTTCTGACAAAACAGCGTTCATCTCTTTAAAGTACAGAACTGACAGCTGCTGGTACTTGTATTAGAACTTGTAATGAGCTCAGTGTGGCTGCTGCCATGTGGTTTACATGATGACGTCATGCTGGTTGGCATCGGTTTAAAATCTCTCTAAAACATTGTTATATACTTTACTAGTTGCCTGCACAATTAAACACGGGAATGGGCAATACCACTCCCTTTTTACAAATCTTGTAGTATATGACACTGCTGCCTTTTTCACCTAGTTGGTATTGTTTAGTTTTCTACATATTTCGTCCATATGCAAGGGAGGTCAGAAACATCTTAATGCACTTCATCACCAACTGCCGTGTCTGAAATAATAATTTTGATTTAGTCTGAGGTTGAAGATAGAAACGAAGCAAGATACAATACACAAAGTGTGCATATGGTTGTAAATGATGTGGTTGTCAGTACTGTAACTATTTAAGTCATGAATTTAGATGGATGCTGTAATACTGATAAACTCTTGGCAGGGGCTACTGCTCTCGCAGACTGCGCCGCTTACGCAAGACTCTTGGATTCAAGATGGGAAACAGGCACAAATTTGTTGGGAAGAAAATAAACGTTGAAATGCTTTCTGACAGCAGGTGAGTCATGACTCAGGTGACACACAGTCGGTTCAGCCAATGTAAACTACATTTGGGTTTTGTTAATACAATCACTAAAAAAAAATAATGAGAATATGCTACTCTGAGTCACAAACGACTGTCTCCATTGCAGATACTTACTGCTGGTGTTGATGGAGGCCGAGCGCGCCTGGAGCTACGCCATGCAGTTGAAGCAGGAGGCAAACACAGAGCCACGTAAGCGCTTCCACCTGCTGGCGCGACTACGCAAAGCAGCAAAGCACAGCGAGAAGCTGGAGAAGCTGTGTGAGAGCCCTCGTGTTGACGCCAAGACCAAGCTGGAAGCACAGGTACCGTCAACACAGCACTAGTTTAGATTAGATTGGATAGGGACATCACTTATTCATTAACAGCAGCAGCCCAATAAAAATATATCAGAAGACATGTCCAAAGTATGTCGGCAGCTGCAAATGTATAAGTATATGCAACATACAAATATGAATATTTGCAGCATTGTGTTGTACAAACAGGGGCAGTTGCATTGTATGCAGTAGTTAGTTATAAACATGTAATAAATGATATATACCCAGTCATGAGTGTAAACAGGTCTGTTACTTAAGAAAAGATAATTTTATTGAAGTTGCAGCTTTGTGTACAACAGGTTCCTGCCCAGTGACTCACTGATCCCTCTACTGGTAGAAAATGGTATTAATTAGAAATTGCTTAGGGTAGCAATGCAGCCTTCCTACTAGGGTCTGGGTGTCTAGGGACATAGATCAGATAATTTGAATATACAGTACATCCCTATCACTTATTTTTTCAAGTGTTGGCCTTATTTTGACCACTTAAAAATGAGGAATAGTGCTTGCTATAGACTTTGAATGTATTGAAAAATACAATCCATCATCCTATTAATGTCTTAATAGGATGATGGTCCAATAGTTTAGTTCATCAGCTGTGTTCCAATTATTCATTCATTAAATCTTCCATAAATACATTCCTTCACATAGATTGGGTAAATAATAATATTTAACCAATATAAAACCCTGACATCTTTTATTTGCTGGGTCAAAAGAATGTGTGTGTGTGAGGTGGGGGGGGTGCTTCCATAGTACAGTCTTGATTATTTCCTTGACAATAGTTGTGACTCTAAAATCTGACATGGCAACATCCCCGGATGTCTGTCGTTGCCTCTACAATTGACTTCAGTGTGTAATTACAGGCCTACACAGCGTACCTGAGTGGCATGGTGGAGTTTGAGCTTCAGAAATGGAAGAGTGCGATGGAGGCTTTCAACAAATGCAAGTGAGTTTTAACATTCACTGTTTATCTTCAGTCATAGTTAAATACATAACATGCACAATTTTTTTTTTTTTTTTGTCTCTGCATTTTGTCAGGACCATCTATGAGAAGCTGGCCAGTGCGTTCACCGAGGAGCTGGCAGTGCTGTACCGCCAGCGGGTGGATGAGATCTCACCCAACATCCGCTACTGTGCTTACAACATCGGTGGGTTCTGAAATTCCAACACCCTCAAATGTGCACAGCTGCCACACGTCCTCACTGCATGTTTCATGACAGGTGACCAGAACGCCATCAACGACTTGATGCAGATGAGGCTGACAGGAGGAGGTGGAGGCATGATGGCGGAGAAGCTGGAGGTACGCAGCTGACAGCAGTTGATCTTCTGTGATCACAGATAACTTTGCATCAAAGCTGTTTCAGAACTTGACTGTTCATGAAGAGAAACCTGAAGTGAAACGTTTTTTACTTTTTACTTTGTTTTGCTCCAAAGGCCCTGATCACTCAGGCGCGGACCAAGCAGGCGGTCACCATGAGCGAGGTGGAGTGGCGAGGACGAACTGTGCCCGTCAAGATCGACAAAGCCCGAGTCTTCCTGTTGGGTCTGGCAGACAACGAGGCCGCCATCGCTCAGGTCAGCACTTCCTGCTCTGTTGCGATTAAAATGACTAAACTCTTGACTCTCTCGCAGCTGATTGCTGCGTCCTTCATGAACATTCTCACCACACAGGAAGCACACAACACATTTCATTTAATAATGAACGACCAGTAGGTTTCCATTAGATATTCAACCGCACCGTCCTTTTTTTTTGCATTTTTTCATTGTTTCTCCCCACCTCTTCCACCTTCCAGCTCTTTGCACTTCTTCAGTCAAATGCCGCCCATCCTCTTCCTCCTTTCTCAGTCTTCCTGTGGACATGCCGCAGTAATAGTAGTCTGTGGGGTCCCTTGAGCTTTATGATTAAATAAATGATCCCTCGAGCCTCGAGGCAGAGAAAATGAATTGATGATACTCGAGGAATCCTCTCACCCCTGAACCAATCAGAGGCTGACAGTCTGTAGACGTCACATGTAGCTGTGCACCGGTGGAACACCAAAAAAACCCAAAGTCAAGTCGTGCTGAGGAAAAGGGAGATAAACAATCTTTTTTGTGACCAGGTGTTGCTAACGCTCAATGAGAGGAACGTAGCTTGTAATGAAAAGCTCATGTTTCACTCCTTTTCCTCCTCGCCACCATTAGAGCAGTTCCTTAAACCTTCAGAGGATGGCGCTGTCTCACATGGCCTGTGATGGCCACCGCAGGTCCCTCTTGTTTTGTGGCGCCTGCGGGCTCCTCACACCCTGCAGACACACCTTTCACGCCCACAGACACTCAGGTCTCTGGCATGTAGCTTCACTTATCGCACGACGACATTCTGTGCATTTCAGCTCCTACTAATGCAGGACTACACCCTGCTGGTCCCCGCGGACAGATCAGCGTCAGCGCTGAATCACCTCTTGGCGCATAAGAGACACCGAATGTCGCTTGAAGCTCTAATAATGATTGAATCTCTTGTTGAGCGCCTCTGTGTTTTGCATACCAGCCTGTGAGGACAGATAATAAAGTTTTTGCCGTCTCCGACGCCATCTTTGCCCTCTCCATCGGATCGGTTGACGAATGCAGCTCCGCCACCAGACAGAACAGGCTGAGCCGGTCGTCCAAGGCGTTGCCAGGGTGTTGGCACAAGTGTGTGTATGTGCGTGTGCATGTGACGGTAAATACCATCGGCCCTCTGGGTGGATGCGAGCAGACATTTGACCTGTCTTTAGTCACCTCGTTTTGTATTTGAAAGTGTAACATTCCTGCATGGTGCTGCTTCCGTGGGAGGTTTCTACAAAAACGCCTCTGAGCCATATCACCAGAGTAGTTTCTATCAAATCTTTTGATACTACTACTTTTACAAACTGTGTAATTGACACTAAAGAGGCTTTTAGGCTTCTTGAAAATAAGAAATAATGATATTATATGAGTTCACTGTTTGGCTGCATAAAGAATATTTTTTTCGGGTTAGTGGGATAATGGTGATATCAATGATTTCATGTCACTAGTTATAGTTGAAGTTGAAGTTGTACATGCATGAAATCTGCAGTAAATATTTTCTGCCAGAGATCTAAAATTTTAAAATC